>OY986435.1:233182379-233379879 GCA_963920525.1 Dichetophora obliterata | reverse complement strand
ATTATTATTATTATTATTATTATTATTATTATTATTATTATTATTATTATTATTATTATTATTATTATTATTATTATTATTATTATTATTATTATTATTATTATTATTATTATTATTATTATTATTATTATTATTATTATTATTATTATTATTATTATTATTATTATTATTATTATTATTATTATTATTATTATTATTATTATTATTATTATTATTATTATTATTATTATTATTATTATTATTATTATTATTATTATTATTATTATTATTATTATTATTATTATTATTATTATTATTATTATTATTATTATTATTATTATTATTATTATTATTATTATTATTATTATTATTATTATTATTATTATTATTATTATTATTATTATTATTATTATTATTATTATTATTATTATTATTATTATTATTATTATTATTATTATTATTATTATTATTATTATTATTATTATTATTATTATTATTATTATTATTATTATTATTATTATTATTATTATTATTATTATTATTATTATTATTATTATTATTATTATTATTATTATTATTATTATTATTATTATTATTATTATTATTATTATTATTATTATTATTATTATTATTATTATTATTATTATTATTATTATTATTATTATTATTATTATTATTATTATTATTATTATTATTATTATTATTATTATTATTATTATTATTATTATTATTATTATTATTATTATTATTATTATTATTATTATTATTATTATTATTATTATTATTATTATTATTATTATTATTATTATTATTATTATTATTATTATTATTATGATTATTATTATTATTATTATTATTATTATTATTATTATTATTATTATTATTATTATTATTATTATTATTATTATTATTATTATTATTATTATTATTATTATTATTATTATTATTATTATTATTATTATTATTATTATTATTATTATTATTATTATTATTATTATTATTATTATTATTATTATTATTATTATTATTATTATTATTATTATTATTATTATTATTATTATTATTATTATTATTATTATTATTATTATTATTATTATTATTATTATTATTATTATTATTATTATTATTATTATTATTATTATTATTATTATTATTATTATTATTATTATTATTATTATTATTATTATTATTATTATTATTATTATTATTATTATTATTATTATTATTATTATTATTATTATTATTATTATTATTATTATTATTATTATTATTATTATTATTATTATTATTATTATTATTATTATTGTTATTATTTTGTGTTATTTCAAAAGATGCTCCATAAAGAGTTATTGATAGGAGAAAGTTGAGAAGAGAACGAAAGAAAGTCCGGTCCCAGCTTCAATTATCACAAATAATGCAGTCTTTAGAAAGTATCTACTTTGATTGGAGGAAAGATAAGACCATGGTGTATGAATAAAAGGTGGTGTATGAATAAAAGGCTTACTATAGCCAACAGAAATCTGCAGCTATATTTAGCAACCACTGAGCCTGAAAGTGGCCTTAGACTTTTAGCTGAATAGGTTATGAAAGTTTATGCACCCTGCTGGTTCGAAATAAAAAAAACCCAGGAGCAATTCACCGTGCACACTATCATCACGGAATGATCAAGAAAAATTCATTCTTGAATGAAGAATTTAGGACAACCCTTTACCAAATTTTTCTGAGGAATTGTTATTTTGCTCACTCTGAAAACATTTTATTCTCAATACGTGAAGATGAGCAGGCACACATACGAGAACTTGCATTACGGAGAATTCTTAAAGTAAGAAAAACTGTTCCTGTTCAGAAAGAGGAAATACTCAAATTTGAGCTTCAGATATTAAATTTTGAAGCAGAGGAGTACTTTGAGTTGATTAGCTAGAAGAATCCATTGGAACCACCTGCGACCCAAAATCTTACTAAAGAAGACATCACACAACTACTTAAAAAATATTTAAAATTTGAAGGCGTAGGGATGCTCCCTTGCCATTCTCAGTCAGTTAAGAGACATGTGAAACTGGTGACAGAGGCGTCATTGGCAACCTGTGGTGCAGAGGCCAGAGATGGATTTATTCGTAGCCGTATTAAGTCTAGAAAAGAACTCCCCAAGTTTAATACAAAGAGCCATTACTTTGGGCTATTAAGGGAACATGAAGAATCTGAAGATAATGAATGAAGGAAGCAAAACGTTTTGTATTTAGTTTTTTAGTAAATAGAATTTCAGTTTATTTCCAAAAAATTATAAAAAAACATTGAATTTAATAATTTTTTTCACATGAGAAAATTCCTTTTTTATCATTATTGTGGAACCTGAACATGTTTTGGGAATGGGCTGGAACTTTTTTACACTGTTTTTTTCATCAAGTATGTATAAAACAAAACTTGTGAAAAAGAACGCCATAAAAACTCACAGTAAGATGAATTCTACGTCAAAAAATAAAATGTAAAAAGTTAGACATTCGATTGGATATATTTTAACTAAAAGACATCTCAATTCACAACTGACATTAATTTTTGTAACGTTTTTATTAAATTTACTCGAGGTATATAAAAAAATTATAAAAAATTATTATAAAAAAATACCAGTCCGATGAATTAAAAATGCTTGATTTCATGCAATACTCCTCGATCTCAAGGAGTAAATATGTAAAATTTAAAAGTTTTATTTTTGATTTGGCAGTGTGCACTAACTGAAATAAATGCTTTTATGATGTTAATAAAAACAAAAACCAATTTTTAAAGATGTTTTCATTACAACCCATTTCATATCGTACTTTACGAATTAACTTTTTTAATCAGAATTCCTTTTTTATTTATTTTTTTTTAATTTCAAAAAAAGACTTGTTAACATCAAATTAAGAGTGGTTAAAACTTATATAGCAGCATTTTATGTCTTTAAATTTTGTGTAGTCATATGGAAATGAAATTTTTCTTCAAGTAAACTTAACTTTGCACAATTAAGTATCAAGAAACTTATATAAAAGCAACTATGCCGACCACTATCTTTTATTCAAGAAGTCAGGCATCTTTCCATTTTTGCAAAATTTTATTCGAGTTATGGTTTGTGGTTTCAAATGTGATTCTTTGAATAATTTAAAATTGTTTTTATAGATTTATATGTTTTCTCTTAACGCAAGTATGTAGCACAACATCAAACCTAGTTAAAATGGAAATGACAATTTTGGTTTCGCAAAAAAAAATGTCCTTTGTCTAGCTTACAAAGCTAGTGGTTGCATAAGTTTGAGGTTTGCTACAATTATTTGCATCATACAGATATGGCTTCTTTTTATGAGCTATTTTCTACTATGTGTTCATTTATGTATTAAGTTTTTCTGTTAAAAATTTATGCATAATCTTTTTTGTTGTAACACAGAATATTTTGTCAACGTTAAGCCAAGTTAGTGTTTGCAACAGATGGCGAAATTATAAAAAAGCAAACAATCTGCTGTTTTTGTTGTTGTTTTGTTTGTTTTGTTGTTTAAAATTTATCCATATGTTTATGTTTATTTCTGTTTTGACGCTGGACATATTGCTAGCCAGGTCAGGCAATATGAATAAAGTTTCTAGATATATTTTTCTTATGGTCTTATAACTTGAATATACTGCAAAAAATTATGCTGTTTAGCTTGTTCTTTAAGTTGTAAGCTTTTGCTCTTATTCTTTATTTTTTCTTAATTCTTACCACATTGTGTATTTTTGATTATTATGTAGATGAAAGAGACACCAAAAAATGATGAAAATTGGCACAATCCAGTTAAAAAACATTGAAAAAAGTATTTTTTATAAATTAATGATGATTACAACATTATTTTGTTGTATCTTGTATCTGTGATATGAACATGTTTAATATTTATAACGTGTTAAGCTTTCAATTTGGCGGAAATTTTCATGTTGATACCAATCGTAAACCATAATTTATGACCTTGGTGCTCAACTCTCAATGACACAACAACGCACTCTCTATTATGTACCACAACACAGGGCCATACATTTGTACATAGGCACAGTAACAAGAATACATTTCTGCAGGACCTATGTTAATTCTAGTTAATTCTATGTTTTCCTAGCCCAAACAAAACAAAATCATAAAGTGAAAAAATTGGAAGTAAAAATTTAATTTAAGAGCTCACACTTTTTTATTACATTATAATGTCGTTTAATTTTTAGCACATTATTAGATGATAAAAATTATTTGGTACTTTTATTGATACCTACTAAAAAAAAAAAGTATAGCAGTGAGGGGACTGCCGACCGAAGCGAAAACCTATATATCAAATATTTATATTCCCTGGAAGACGTTGTCCTGTCACGACCGCCTTACTGCTATATAAAAATTTTCATGCTAATATAGGGTTTCGGACTATCCTACATGTAAGATGGATTTGACAGGACAAATGGACATCTAGGAATGTGCGAAAGCTCATACTGCTGCTCATATTACATGTAGGATGAAAATCAAAAAGTTCTAGAAGTTCCGCCATGACCTTGTTCTTCTCTGTGCGTCCTTGTTTGTAGATTTCCTTGGTAATTATTGTTGGCGCACTTAGCTGGAAATTTTTTGTAGACGTTGTGAATTCAAATTGTGTAGCTACAGTCGGCATATGAAATTAGAATTATTTGTGTTAAGAGCTTTTAGCAATTTATTAAATTTTTTATATATTACCTAAACTATTTCTTTTAAGCAAAAGTATTACCATATCAAAAATACACATAATTTAAGTAACTTTTTTAAATAATTTCATTATTGAATAAATAAAAAAAATTAAAGCTTATTTATATATATTAATATCATGACACTAACATAATATACATTTTTACCATTTCTATATTGCGTTGTGTTTTAAAAATAGAATATTATAAAATTAAGAAATATATATAGCATATAAATTATAAATAATTCATATAAGAAATTGATGCTTAACAGTTTAAAAAGTAGAATGCATAGAATAATCAGACTTTAATTATCCAATTAATGCTGAAAATATTAATTATTTTGCAGGTTTATTACGTAATTGTTTTTTTATAAATATACATAAATACTCTTTAAATTTTCTCAATGAGTTAAATTGTTCATATTAATGAGCTATATATACACTTGTGCTCATATAATTAAGTCACGTAAATAGTGAAACGAAAATTTATTGAAATCGGCTTGTATACTAGATAAAGAAAAACTTTTTTTACAAAAAATCAAAGTAATTCAAATGTAGTTCCAAATGGAAAACTTATTTTATATCTAAATTCTATTATAACAAAAATATGTCGTTCATTCGCTTGGTTCAATAAAAATGTTGTGCTCATATAATTAAGTCATCTGAAAATAAAGATAGCTAGTTGAAAAAAATGGTACTTTTTGCCAGATCTACCTTATGCGTAGCTAGTATTTAGTTGGAAATCCGTTATTACGTAGGACTTCAGCACATCTCTTCGGCATTGTTTCGACTAAGGCAGCACATTGAGCGGAGCTTATTTTATACCATTCTGCCTGTATTATTTCCCATAAAGAAGCTTTGTTTGCAGGTATTCTTGCAACTACTGCTCTTTTTATAATCCCCATAAATTTTCTATGGGGTTTAAGTCAGGACTTTGCGCTGGCCAATCTAGGGTTTTGATATTGTTGGCACTAGTCCAGTTTTTAACGACCCGCGAGCAGTGCTTGGGATCATTTTCGTGTTGGAATATTCAAGCTAACGGTAAATGGTCCATATAGTCACCATCTAAATGGTTTTTCACTATATGCCTGTACATATTACCTGTAATTTTTCCGTCAATTTTAATTATCGGACCAACTCCTGATGAAGTGAAGCAGCCCCACACCATCACTGATGAACCACCATGCTTAACAGTTTTTTAGTGTATCTAGGGTTAAATTCTTGTAGCAAGGGGCCGCCTTACATATAGTGTCCCATCTTTACCAAACACGTTGCATTTCTATTCGTCACTCCAAACCACCAATTTCCAAAATTGTGAATCCTTGCGCATATGTTCTTTTGTAAAAGCTTTTCGTTTTCTAATGTTTTTTCTTGAAACATTGGGTTTTCGTCGTGCTAAACGTTCATTCGACGAATTTTCTTGTAATCTGCGTCGGACAGTTTGTGCGAATATTTGTACACAGTGATACTTCTCTAATTGTGCCCTGATTTCAGTAGAGGTTAATAATGGATCCGATTAGCTCAATCTAACCAAGCGTCTATCGTCGGAGGGGGTAGTCTTTCTCGGCTTTCTACGTGGCAAATTTTCAAAAGTTTTGTTTTTTTTATAAAATTGTATGGCATTATTAACTTTGCCACGAAAAAATCACAAAATATCTATGACTTTCGCAATACATTGATGTTTTAGAAAATTTTCCCATATGACCTTTCTTTCGCTTGAGGTTGAACTTTTATTCTTGCCCATGATAACGGTGACTACAAATTGTATTGAAAATAACTTTAATTTATTTAAAAAACACAATATTAATGCAAATTACAGCATAAAAACATTAAATTTACCCTATTCAAACACAATGACTTAATTATGTGAGCACACTTATAATGCCACGAGCTGGAAAAAATGATTTAAATTCGCCGAAATGAAAACGTTTGAATGCGAAATGAATCAGCACAGTTGATAATATAACGGAACTTTTTACTTGTGCAATATCAGGGGTGTTAAGTAAAAAATAAAATTTTTTTTTGAAACAATTGTAAAAAATCTTGTTGATGACTTAATTCAGCGAAATTCGTAAAATACATGTAATTTCAGGACTTTTTCTCCACTACAGCATATACAAATTCTGAAAAAAAGCTGTGCGGACTTTCGTAAATAAATTCATACACATACATTCATACATTCATATTTTATAATTGAGAACAAAATCTATTTACGAAAGTCCGCAAAGCTTTTTTTCAGAATTTGTATATGCTGTAGTGGAGAAAAAGTCTTGAAATTACATGTATTTTACGAATTTCGCTGAGCCAGACCACCAAAAAGTTCGTCCATACAAATTGACCCGCCCTAATATGTATATATATATATATGTATGTCCGATACCGTAACACTTTTACTAAAAACAAATAGATTTACCAATATTATATATACTCTGTAATTCATATGTATAAACTGTTTTCTAAATTAGTTCCATGTCATATGCTGACTGTAGCTACAAATAAACATCTACAAAAAATTAAAGCTTACTGTACAACAATAACTACTTAGCAAATTTACAACAACATCGCAAAGAGAATGACAATGGAATGGAATTCAAATGGAAAGAGGCATTAAAAGAGACTTCATAGCTAACTGCTGAAATAAAATGAAATTTCAATTTTTCTTATTTATATTTTGTTTGACTGTCGTGAAGTCTCTTTTAACGCCTCCACTTTAGATCTTGCTAGGAGGAAAACAGAAAAAATAGCAAGCAAAGTGCTAATTATTTTTCGCCGCCAATTCGGTTCATCCCCTCTAACGCTGCGCAATCGCTGTGATCATATCATTCTCTCTGCGTTTTTGTTGTAGATTTGCTTGGTAATTGTTGTTGTGCAGTTAGCTTTAATATTTTTGCAGATGTTATTTGGTAGCTACAGTCGGCATATGACAATCGAAGTATTTTTATTACGCTTTATATATATGTACATAAAAACACTTACACAAAAAACCTGCAAAATAAATTTATATTTATAGTTGTAATTGAATTACTACAGTCTGCTTATCATAAGCGTTCTATTTCTTTTAAATCTAATGTTGTAAATCGAAAACGCAAATAAACGACAAGTAAGACACGAGAAGAAACACCTTTTTTTATACAAAATTCTATTGCTTCTCGTGTCTTGCTTGTCGTTGGTTTGTGTTTTCAATTTACAACACTAGGCGGTTAATCTGTCTACGTACATTTATTATATAAAATTATATATAATTTATATACTATATCTATTTCTTATATATTCTTATTTAAATACACAACACAAACTATATATAGCGTTAATGTATATTGTGTTATTATATAAAAAGATATAAAAAGATTTAAATTTTTAAATTAATTCAATAATGAAGTAATTTAAGAAAATGATATGAATTATATGTATATATTTTTGATATGGTAGTACATTTAGTTAAAAGAAATAGTTTCAGCCATTTATACAAAATTTCAAAAATTGATTTAAACTCTTATCTAAAATAAACCAGTTGTCATATGCCGACTGTAGCTAAAAAAATCTAAACAAATTCCAGCTAACATTTCAAATCTACATCAACATCGCAGTGAGAATGGAAATGTTCACAGCGGTTGCGCAACGTTAGAGGAGGTGAACGAATCGGCGTCAGAAAATAAACCGCATTTTGCTTGCTATGCTTTCTGTTTGCCTGGTAGCAAAATCTCAAGTGGTGGAATGGCAAAATTAGACAAGGTACTGTTAAAGCGGAAAGCCGGTGACCGAAACTGTCAAAACGAAGTTGACATTTCATACAAAATATGCAACCAATGAGAATGCAATATGAAAGCAAAAATTGGCCAAAGTATCAAAATGTCTGAGTTTGACAGTTATGGTCACTAATAAAGAGAACACATTCAGCCGTAACACTACCTTGTCTAGTTGTACTGTGAGTGGTAGCATCAAAAGGGACTTCACGGCCAGTCAAACAAAAACCAAATATCAAAAATTTTAATTTTTTTTTTGTTTTAACCTACAGCAGCTCTACATATACATTGAAAAAGTTATATTATTCAAGGTTTCGCAGCGGAGCAAAGGGAGGAAAAAAAAACGATGTGTCAGCAGAGGAACTTATTTATGGTTGCTTGCTACATTTGCTGAGCGCCTTGTAGTCAAAATCCAAGAGCGTCATTTAAAATCCTACTCGCTGTCTGTATTGATGACGAGAGTTACTCGCAAAATAACGATGAAGATGACGCAAACCAAAGATTTACCCTCTACCAAAATCGTTCAACGAGCCTTAAGAAGTTTTCACTTCAAAAAATGCGGGAAATGTGTTGTAATGTGCTGCAGCTGAGCCGCGATGTGCCGTAGTTCGATCAAAAAATGTTCAAATTGTTAGGCTGCAAATATATTTTTACATATCAATGTACAAAGAATAAACTAAAGTTAAGCAATTTTTAAACGCAAGAGTTCTTACCAACACTACAGACATTTTGTTGCAAGACCTCTAATTTTTTAATAAAATTGTAAAAAAGGAAAAACTATAAACAAAAATATAATAAATATTTAAGACAAAATTTAATACCTTAAAATTGAAAATTCATCATTTACCTCATTTGAGAGTCTAAACATCGGTTTGTACCTTCAAATAAAATGCTAGTGTTACCGGAGTCTAAAATTTTCTTTTATAATAATTGGTTACAGTATTTTCTTAACCTAGGACACACCCGTTTTCCAGTCAATTTTCCAATATATTATTTTAAGCAACCATTTAAGGTTGTTGTGAATCAAATGTGCAGACTTGCATTTGTGACTTCCGCAGAAATGGAATACCAAACATTTGTTCACATACTGACCCACATAATCAAGTTACAATATCATCAGCTCCTTGTCTACACCACTAGTGGCTGCTTGCGCTTGGCTAAAATTTGAAATTCATTAATACTTACTGTTTCTTTTGTTGTTTACGTTCATGCCGTTTCATTGTTTTAACTTGTGTTACACTACTCAGCTTGATCATATTGAACTCACATGTGCTCAGTGTTTCAAGGTTTGTTTACGTTGATGACCTTGCTTGTGATAGTAAGGCTTAAAACTTACTGTGTTTATACATTAAATAAATATTTCTCAAACCATATATTTCCAATTTTATCAAGTAGCAATACCTAGAACAGTATGTTAAGTTTTAGTACATTGTGTTCAAAGCACACTGCACTACTTTTTTTTTTATTTGAATGGCATTTAAAGCTTACAACTGAGAATTTAGATTTTATACTAACTAGATTGCTTTTTATGCTTTATTGAATAAAAAATTTCAATAATAATGATACGAAAAGAGCATACTTGATCATTTTTCATAAAAAAAAAAATGTTATTTACGTCTATGTATATACCCCGTAGTGAATATTATTAACGCTATTATCACAGACATTTAGTCACATACAATCACATACCTACACATAAATATACTATCATCTAAATGTTAGGTAATGCTGAGATTGTTGAAAATATTTGATGTGAAAAATGTCAAAATAAGTCCTAGGTGATAAAATTAAATGTAGTTTTGACATAGAATAACGTCTTACAGCGCGGTTTGTATATATTGTTATTTTCGCAATTTTTTTCAAGCATATGTGTTTACTTTAGTGCACAGCAGCAGCCTTTAATATTTATCGTACAAAGAAAAATTATGCCAAAATAGCAGTTGCAGTACGAATGAAATGAATATCTATCTACCTTTGCATTTTGTTACTTCTTTAATAAAGTCACAAAATTGCAAAATATAAGAAGAAAAAATTCAAATTTGGGTATGAGAAAAACTATACACAAGCTGCTTTAGTAGCTGCTTATGCTGTTGTTATGGTTGTTGGTTTGGTTCGCAACATCTCACAGAAGATCGTGCAGTGGACAAAAACCAAAAATGTTTTTGTCTCGAAACCTAACAAAATAGGTTAGGGGTCGTCCATAAACTACGTTACTAATTTAGGGGGAGGGAGGGGTTTTGAAATGCACTACGATAAGTAACGGTAGGGGGGGGGGAGGTGTTTAGATATTGTAACGTTACCAAAAATTAAAAAAATCGGTGAAAAACCTCTTATTAATAACACAATCATTTTAAAAATTTTTAACCTTACATGTTTATGTTTGATCGTCTAAATTGATGGTTAACTTTTGTTTCAACGATTTCTTCTACCACCCTTTCCATCGACACAGGAACCTTTTGGTATTCCTTCACCATCTCAGCACACGTCTGAAAACATTGGGTCTTTGCTTTTGCGACAGGCTTTGACTTTAAGGCCTAAATGTTCTAGATCAAAGGAGATACCGTATGACATGTACTTTCCTTCTCAGAAAGAAGATATCGGTTCAAGGTCGTGTCCTACCTGCGGCTTGTATTTCGTTTTTAAAACTTCTATGAATTGCCATAAGTTTGTATTATATCGTTTACAATAAATCGGAATAAAAAATACTATTTAAATTATTCAATTTTCAGAAAGCATTTACACAAAAACACAGAACTTGGTGCAGCTCGGCTGCAGCCTTTAAGGGTACTCTGTCAAAGATCTGAATGGGTCGACATAGAATCCGATGAAAAATTCTATTTTGAAGAATCCTCAACAAAGCTACCAGCTTCTTCTATCCCAGTGATTGAGAGCATCGAATCTTGGATCGCAGATGGAATAGCTTTTACAGATGATATTAATTATTGATATTTTCCCAATTACTAGTGAAATTTGTCAGAGCTAGTCAAAATATATAATCATTCGAATGAATTAATTTCATATGTCACGTTACTTTATGGGGGGGAGGGGTTTTGAAAAGCACTACGAAAAGTAACGCAGGGGGAGGGGGTAAAAAAAACCGAAAAATCAGTAACGTAGTTTATGGATGACCCCTTAGGTGGTCAAATTCAGTCGGTCTTAGTATTAACGCAGAGAAAACGGATCTGGTTCTGTTCACGAAAAGGTACAAGATACCACAGTGGATACCACCGAAATTGAACGATATACGTCTCATACCGAAAACTCACACAAAATATCTAGGAGACGTCCTGGACAACAAGCTGTCATGGAAAACCAACGGAGAAGAAAGGGTGAAGAAATCCACCATTGCGCTATACACATCCAAGAAGATGCTTGGCAGTACATAGGGTCTCTCACCCTTTCTGATGCACTGGACCTATGTAACGGTAGTGCGTCCTATTCTACTCTATGGGATTATTATGTGGTGGCCGGCTGTGAACAAATCAACATTCCTCAGGCACTTGGAGAAAACTCAGCGGCAGGCAGCGCTATGCATCACGGGGGCACTGAAGTCAACTCCAACTTAAGCGATTGAAACCATTCTAAATATGAAACCCCTGGACATACATGCAAAACTAATAGCCGGAAAAACGGCACAACGCCTTACGGCGGCAGGCAACATGCACATTCAAAATTTTGGACATTGTACAATCGGAAAGGATCTACTTAGTAGCACGGACTACATGGTGCCTCACACGATAGTCAATTCTAAAGCACGAACTCTTCTGGGACCAAAAGACTGGTGCAAAGGTATAGAACAAGCACAGCAGGCGGTCAACATATTTACAGACGGCTCCAAAATGCCTACGGGAGTAGGTGCGGCTGTGTATTGCGCAGAGCCTAATATAAGGCAGCCATATAAACTGCCAAACCACTGCAGTATCTTCCAGGCGGAAATATTTGCCATAAAGAAGGCTGCTGAGATAGCCCTCAGCATGGACACACAACACTCTTACAACAACATTTTCGTTGACAGTCAAGCGGCGATCGAATCCATGCGCTCCGCTAGCATCAAGTCCAAAAGTGTCTTGGCTGGCAGAGATGCACTAGATGCATTATGCGCTTCGAAGAGAGTGCGCATCTACTGGGTCCCTAGCCACCAGGGCATTGAGGGAAACGAGATGGCAGATGGTTTAGCAAAGGAAAGCGCCGGACTGGAATCAGAACTCGCAGAACATGTACTTACTCCGCTACAAGAGTTGTACGGGAACCTCGAAAGAAGAGCCACACAAGCAGTGAATCGTAGATGGAGAGATACGACATCGTGCAAAATCTCGAAAATCATGTGAAATGCACAAAGCGAAAAACGAACTCTGTTCATCTTGGCACACCCGCGCAAAGATTGCAGGACACTAGTGGGCATGCTCACTGGTCACTGCATGACGGTAGCCCACGCGAGGAAGCTTGGCATCACTACGGATGACAAATACAGAAAGTGCAAGAAACCGGGCATGGTGGAGACCCTGGAGCACCTACTATGGACATGCCCCGCCCTACTTAGATCGAGACTAAAATACCTAGGCTCATCGATGTTCCCGTCGCTTAAAGATGTAACCAAAGTATCTCTGGAATCCCTCCTAAGGTTTGCGAATTCAACGCAAATCTTTAAAGATTTTAAATAAACACAAAGGTTCCTTTTGTTCGCTACCGGTACCACTAAGGACCTGAATTGGTCTATGTGAGCCTTCACGAAGGCATCCGGATTAACCTAACCTTACCTAACAAAATAGGTATCGTTTTAAAGGTAAATTCAAATCACTAGTCCAAAAACATTATATTTGTAGATTCAATAACCCTTTAAAATCACAACTTTTGGACAATTTTATTGTTTTAGATTTTTTGTAATTTTTTTGAGCGTCAAGTTTACAATTATTTTGGTAACAAATTTTTCAGCATATCAAAAAAGTATTATTTTCGGTTCTTATAAAAATTATTAAAAGCCAAAAACACAGGTTTTATTTTTTTTTTAAAAAAATATTAAATTGGATTTGTCACAGGATTTTTAAAATGGTCAAAAATATAGGATATTTTAAAATTTTCCAATTAAAGCAATCAAACAAAAAAATTCCTACCGATTTCCGCATTAGTGTTTACAAATATCGTAAGAACGTTTTATTGTCTTGCAGCATTTGTAAAAAAATTCACTGAATTGTAACGGTTCTTTGCGAAATCTTATTTAAAAATGGTCCAAAATTGCTATTTTACAGAAATTTTTGATCGTATTAAACTAAAAGTTTATAATTAAGTTAATGTGGTTCATTTCAGCAACTGAACTAAAAATGGAAGTGGTCACACTGTAGCTACGCCCACTTTTAAGAAATCATTAAAAGACCCTAAAACTGCTGTGCCAATTAACCTAAAATTCTGGTATTGAATTTTTTTCGAGTACGAAATGATTTAGAAAAAAGTTGCCACACCCACTTGTACCGCCCATAATTCAACAAAAATTCTGTATTTCAGACTTAATCAAATGACTGCAAAAAATTAGAAATAATATATCCGTAGCTTACCATATATTTTTGTTTTTTATTTTTCAGAAAAGGTCTAAAATTTATTATATGTACTTTTCTTTCAAAAATGAGGTCAAAAGTTTTTGGTGTAAAAAAATTAAATTGAAATTTCCATTTTTTTAACTCATGCATATGCTCTTTCTATGTTTTCATATTTCATAAACTTTTTCGTTGCATTTCTTTTACTTACGTTTGCAAAAGCAACGTTTTTATTACTTCGTCTATACTTTTAAGCTAAGAAGATACACTAAAAGATCACTTTTTTGCAGGATTTTTATTTTAAGTGAAAAAGAAGCTGGGAAAACTGGGATATAAATAAGTGAAAAAAGAAGAGAAAACTGTTTTTCCAAATTTTTACCAAATCCCTGCAAAAATTTCAGGCCTGGGGTCAATTCCCATTTTGCGTTAAAGTGAAGTGAAAAAAAGCTTTTCAGAATAGTTTTCATTTAACGATTTCACTTTTTCACTTCACAGCGCTCAAAAACGCAATTCTTGTTCGCCTAATAAAAAGTAGTTGCTGAATAGCATTTGAGAGTTGCTGAATGTCTATTAAACAAAGCTTTTATAAAAAATAAATGTAAATAACGTTTAAGATGGTAGAAAACATTTTCAAAAATTACTTTATTGAACGTGATGATTGCTTTATTATGACTTCAACATTTTTTTTATTGATTTATGTAGAGAAAACCCAAGGATTTTTAGGAGGAGAGTGCGCGATGAAGAAAACTCATTCACCAAAATTGCGGAGGAACACTTCGACTTATATCATTTTCCCAAAGCCATACACTCAGGCTTGTAGCCAGACCAAGAAGACAGAGGCGGCAGACATGAATCTTGGGGGGAAATTTTTTGTTTTTTCATTTAAATAAAAAAAAAGAATTTTTTTAACGTGTGAAATGAATACTTTGTACATATTTATTAAAAAACAGTTCATTTTATAATATTTACATGCATAAGTAGATCTTTCTATATATGAGATTAATACATAAAAAATAATATAAAAATTAATTCGGGACTTTGTAATAAAAAGAAGGTAAAAACAAAGGGTGTTTTTTTATAGTTGACAGTTTTAACAGTTGACAGTTGTTTTTAGTTTAGTTTGCTTAGGCATTTTATTATAGATCGACTTACACCAGAACAACGTGTGCAAATTGTGGAAATTCTTAATCAAAATAATGGTTCTGTTCGTCAAACTTATCGTGCACTTCGTCCATTTTATGGCGTACATAATCGTCCTGCAGAGCTGCTAATTCGAAGAACAATAGATCGTTTTTGGACCACATTCGCTGAAGAATCTGTAAACGCTGTACAGGAAAGCATTGAAGATGATCCTAATCAATCAATTCGTCGCCGTTCTCAGCAACTGGGGTTGTGTCCTTCCACTTTATGGAAGATTTTACGAAAAGATCTTGGCTTAAAACCTTTCAAGATTCAACTTGTGCAGCAATTAAAGCCAAACGACCATCGTTTGCGCCGCTAATTCAGCGAATGGGCTAAAGCACAAATTGATACTGATTTTGAATTTCCATGGAAAATTTTATTTCCCGATGAAGCCCATTTTTGGTTGAATGGGTACGTAAATAAACAGAATTGTCGTATTTGGAGTGAGAAAAATCCACAAGCTTTTGTCGAAACACCATTACATCCACAGAAAATTACTGTTTGGTGCGCTTTATGGGCTGGCGGAGTCATTCGCCCATATGTCTTCAAAAACGATGATGGTCAGAATGTTACTGTCAATGGTGAACGGTATAGGAACATGATTCGTAGTTTTTTCGTACCTCAATTAGCTGGCATTAATCTTGCTGATATGTGGTTCCAACAGGACGGAGCCACATGCCTCACAGCAGGCGCTACAATTGATTTGCTAGGAAACTTTTGACGAAAATATAATTTCACGAAATGGCCCAATTAATTGGCCCCCAAGATATTGTGATTTAACCCTATTGGATTATTTTCTTTGGGGTTATGTTAAGTCACTTGTCTACGCCGATAAGCCACAAACAATCGAACACCTGGAAATCAACATTCGAAGAGTTATCGGCGAGATACGGCCGCAAATGCGGCGAAAAGTTTGTGAAAATTGGTGTTCCAGATTGCGCCTTGTACGCGCCAGCCGTGGCGGCCACATGGCCGAAATCATATTTAAACATTAATATTATAAAATTTTCTATCCAATAAAGCTCGTTTCGTTGATATTAAAATTATATTACTATGTTTTGTTATGATTTAAACTTGTGTCACTCTATAAAAAATACACTTTACAAGATTTATTTAAAGTGGCTAGAAATATAAGAAAGAGTAGCGAAATGGGCTTACATATAAATAAGACATTTTTAAGTAAAACAAATAAAAAAATTTAATTAACCCGCAACCATCGCTTGCATCAAATTGATGCAAATTTTTTATTCAGTTTTATATACTAAGAACAAACATGCATGTTTTGATTTAAATAATTTGCTTCTTTAAATTTTTGCTAGAATTAAGATTTGCAGTTTTTTCTTATTTTAAAATTAATGAACATTCATTATGCATAAAAAATTTAAAAATTAAAAACATTTCAATGAATTATATATTCTTTTTGTATCTGCGTCATATTGGTGCACAACGTGCTTTTTAATGAAAATAATTAAAATTTTAATTAAAAAGGGTTAACAAATTATTAAAATTCAAATTTAATTTTTTGGTAGCAAATGTTGGCAACCCAGTAGAAATTTGAAAAATTGTAACAATTTGTTTGAAATGTTTTGTTAAACAAATTTCATATACATATTCAAGTCATGAATAAGGTACACTCAAAAAACTGATTGTTTGAATTGAATTTGTGAGAAACAAAAATATATTTAAAATAAATGCTTGTCCATTCCAACTTATATTAATTAATTATTCGAAATAATTCTATTTTGATTAAAACACTATACATATGTATATGATCAATGAAAACATAAATCATCTAATATAAATATTTTATTATTATTACTTAATACTGCAACTGTTAAAGTAAAACACTTGAAGATAAATGATTCAATGAAGTTGTCCTTAACAGTTCAATGAATTATGACTAATAATTCTATTGCTTGCTGAACATACTCCTTTGCATTTGACATCTCTAAAATAATGCTGCATTGGCATCACTTTGTGTTTCGTTCAGGTTCAGTGTTTATTCAGTCTAGCGTTCAAGTGAGTTATGTCGTGTGTGTCTATTGAAATTAAAATCTTATATGTAAATTGATCTTATAAATAAATAATAAATATTTTACAAATAGTAATTATTAGTTAATTGTGCCACTGCTGCTGCTTCCGACGACGACACTTGCAACCACGGAAACGACTGCGGATGCCCACATTCAACGCTTAGTATTGAAGAAACGTATATTGACGAGTTCTAGCGCTGATTTGCTTCATAAATAAGTTAGAACAGTGCATGAGGATGTGGATGGGTGCAGAGTGCCGTTATTTTGGAGGCAAATACTAAAGGAGTCATCTTTCTTACAGCTGCTGGAAACAAGATTTATAAGGCCCGGCTCACAGTTAAGCAGAGGCGCGTTGCGGTGCTGCGCTGTGCGTGAAGCGTTTTGCTTTCGAAGAAACTGTTTGCATGCTTCCTTAATGAGGATGCGCTTAGTAAAGTATATTAACGTTTAGCGCACAGGAGACCTTCACTGTGCGCACGCAAGCACTTTCCAAACACTTTCAACAGCACAGCACCAAAACGCTCCAAACACAACACAGCACGATAACGATTTCTGGGGCTCCCAAATTGTCCCAACATAATTTATTGCCAAACAATTTAAGCCTACCAAATTGAAGTACAGGAAAGATTCATTGAATTTTTTAGGTAATTCTTTTACTTCCAATAATGTATAATTTTTTTTCTTATAAGACTGTTTATTCCTTTTCTAGTTTGAAGCTGCTGCTGATTGCTGTAAGAAAATCTACTATCAACAAAAAATTTTACTAATTGGCAATTTATGCAACCCAACGCAATTATTGTAATTGCTGGTAAAATCTACTAGCTGCTGTTTTAAATTTTGTTTTGCTTTGCATATATCATATCCAGTAAAACAGAAGCATATTTGGGTATTTGTTGAAAAAATTATATTAACGAACTCCATAATGATGATCTTTTATAATTACAAATTATATTCGTAGTTCAAGCTGAATTAAAAGAGTTAAAAGAAATTGATAGTGTCGTACTTTAAATATTAAAAGTAACAAAAACAAACGAATTGTAAAACAAATTTTAACTTTCATCTAAATGTTTTACATGCATTCATTGGATAGAAATATTTTATTTAAGATAAAAATCTGGTAGCCTAGATACTATCTTATTAGTTAATGAAATTTATAATAAGAACAGATGATAAGTTATATTTGTATTGTCAATCATTTGAATTTACATCTATAACTTTTAACCCTTATTAACAAGTTTTTTTCGTAAAAGAAAAAAATTAGCTCTTCTATTTTATTTGAAAATTTGCCTTATAAGAACATATACAAGTTGATTAACAATCAAAATAACTTTGTGGTCAATTTTTTGTAAAAAAGAGGTTATTAAAAATGTTTTTACTATATTTTTTGTATTGTATATTTTCTTATTTGGAGTTGAATAGAAAATAACTCATTTAATTCTCTTAACAAAAATAAAAAAACTTGTGAATATGGATCAAAACTAATAGTTTTAAATGATGGACAACACAAATATAATTTGCTATCTGTTATCATAATAACTATTATGCAATTATAATTATTTAAGTTAATTTTAAATTATTATTATTATTGCTACACAACTACTGCATAGGTTATAAATGAATAATTGAAAATTATTCGTTGGTTTTCTTTTTAATTTGAGCATAGATTTTGCAATTAGGTCACCTTAACATTTGAATTGGTTGCAACAAGTAACTGTTTGCCAAAAACAATGTAAAGTATATAGGAGTAACAGAGTAGTTATTTCCCAAAAACATTTTAACTGTTTCTGATTGGCTGTAAAATGTTTGGCAGCAAGAAGTTAGTTTTTTAAGGCAAAAATCAATGAAAGATTGTTACAAACAGTATTCCAAACACATTAAGTTTTTCCGTCATTTCTTGGTTATGACAACCACTTTGTTTTTTGAGTGTAATCTAAAATAACTAAACTGCTGAACGTCATATGAAAGAAGGCATCGATAAGAAATAAATTCTTGCGATTTTCAAAGAAATTTATTCGAACAAGTTCCAATTCATACAAAACTAAAACAGTAAGTTGATCACAGCTTAATCACTCAAGACTGAAGATGGAAAAGGTAACGCCTTCCGAAACAGTCTGTCTAGTCTACTGTGTGATTGAATTTATACCACCCAGTTGGAAAGATCGTAGGGTGCTTACTAAATAATTCATGCTTTCCTTTAGCTTATGGTGGTGAAAACAGGATCATGCCAAAGTATGTATGTTGTTTGTTACATTTCGAGCACCTTACGTCTTCGCTTACTATTTCAACTACAAAAGGAATGCACAGTTGAGACGAGCATTCCTTCGTGTGATAATTTTCATATGTACTTATTTTCGTAAAGTAAGAGACATGCAGAGGCATGACGCCATAAAGGTTTTTGATTAATGTTGCGAAGAAATAAAGTGGAGCAAAAAAAAAAAACGAAAGAATGAGTAAAGAACTAATGTCTGCTGATCGGCAATGCCTTCAGATTGATCGTGGAGACCAAAAATAATAATTTGATAAAATAAAATATAAATGAAAAATAAAGATTTGCAAATAACACCAATCATTATTTTTGAATTTGTATGCATCTTTTTTAACTTGTTATACGTTTTATGCTGTGACTTTTGCATTTGTTTCTTATGTACATATATTCTGGCAAATATTTCATGTAAAAATAATTTTACTATCCAGTTTCGTTTTTTAATTTCTCATTTTCATGCCACGCCAAAACATAACTGGTACATAAAAAACCAATAAAAGACCTGAAAGAAAGTGAAAAAAGCGAAAAAATACGTATAATCCGTGGCCTTATATTCACCTTCTTTTGTAAGTGAAAACGTTGGCAGTGCTTACAATTTCCGTTGTAAAAAAGGTTAAAATGGTTTATATGCTCATCGTATATCAATACATTATGGCTACCTTACGTTTTCATGTGTACATCCTACTTATTAAATATAGTGCATTAGAATGGAAACACGAACTATTCTGACCGTCGGAATTACATTCCCTGTACTTTATTTTAGAAAAGGAAAACGTAAATACGTATGATGCCATTTATACTTCACAGAAGCTTACTAGCAGCGGCCATGCTTTTGTAAACGTAATGGGGACTCGAAAGGGACGTTTGCATGCCTCGCGGACGAGAAGTAAGTAGGCTATAAAGCATTAAAGAAGGATGGTATTTCCCACTGGGCCAAACGCATACAACTAAAACTGCTTGCATATATGTGTAATGCTCAAAGCATTTCACGTAAAGAGATCAAACGTTAAAGCGTTTTGAAAGCTTTCTGAAAGCTTTATATAGACAAATAATAATAAATCGACGTGAATTGAAAAATTATGAAATTATATTAGAATAGATTATTTGTTTAATATATATTATTATCGCTTATAATATATTATTTTTTTTATAAGTTTTTAGAAAGTCTGTTGTAGACAAAATTTACCTATAAAACAAAATTAACATTAAATTAAACTATTTTAAACTTGCCAACTACGAAAACGGTGATTGCTTATATGAAAAAGTGCTTTGCTTGTAAATTATAAAATGTAAGCAAATACTTATAAAAGAACTACGCATCGCTACCTCATATTATTCTTTTGGGTATTTATAACTACGTACTTATATTTAAATCTAGCAAAAAAAGCGACGTGACATTGCATGCTTAACGTCTGCCTGCAGACTGAAATATTTTTAGCGACGCCAAAATTTATATACATACGTGTACGTGGCTGAAAAAGCTCTAAAGGGGTCGTTCATAAATTACGTTACCTATTAGGGGGAGGGGAGGGGTTTTGAAATGCACTACGATAAGTAAAGGTAGGGGGAGGGGCTGAAGATATTGTAACGTTACCAAAAATTGAAAAAAAAACTTAAAAAAATTTGATTTAATATTATTTAAGACTAGCTGATATTAACCCGCTGTTACTCTGGAATGTTAATATTTTTTTTAGTATTTTTGCGAATATTATTTGAATTTTCTTTAAAAGTAGGGAGGATTTGCAAGAGTGTGTTAAAAAATGAGGAAAATATGTCTTTTAAGAAAAAAATATTTTTATGATTTGAGTAGTTAAAATTTATAAAACTTGTAATTTTTTCCCCGCAGATGGTGTTCTGCATACGAAAAAAACCAGAAATTATTCTTGAAGGCTAAGCATTTTTTAATACTTTTAAAAATATGTTAAAAAATTAAAATCGTTGCAAAAATCAAAGGGGGTACCTTTATATTTTTCTAAATAGAGCATCAAATCTTGTGTCAAACAGAAACAGTTTTTTCTTAAAAATTATTCGTCATACAAAAGAGTATACGAAATGCAATTTTCAGTTATTATTGTTCTTACGACAAAAACACCTTTTGCACCGTTTTTGGAAGAAACAGAAATTGGTTATGCTGTTTTTGAAATAAGATTAAAAATTTATTCAAAGCATTATTGTGCAAGGACTTTCTATAGTTTTCAAGATATAAGAATGTTTTTGGTGTCAAACAAACGGAACATTTTTTAACTTTATTAGTATTTTTAATAAATTATTAAATTATTATGGGCGCTAGGACCGAATGCGTGAGTATATTAATTTAGATGTGTAGTATTATAGTTTATACTTCTTATGTTCTTCGACTGTTCTAACAAGACTGAAGTCTTATGGAAAGTTAACCTAAAGTTATAAATTTTATAATGACAATTCAATTTTACAATTGCTGTTATTTTAAAAAGAATTCTATAAAAAGTAACCTATGTACCGACCAGAGATTTAAGGAACATAAATGTCAAGTTTAAGGAAAATATATCCAGAAACTTTCAAGTGATACGCGTACAGACAGAATTTTCAAATAACATAAAATGTACAGATTTTTTTAACTATTTTATTATATGTATAGATCTATGCATTTAACAGCGCAGGTACACTGATTATAAGCATAAAAGAAAACAAACAACGTTTAAATTGGTTTATTAACTCCGTCAAAGACCACCCTAATTTTTTTGCTTTAGAAATCAGGAAACACCTTGTGAAGGCACAATCTTATTACGTTTTTTTTTTTTTTTTTTTTTTGGGAAAATGTACAAGTACAAATTCACTTCGTTTATGATTCGGCATTCCTTCTATTTAGTTTGTTGGGAATTCTGAAATAGCAACGTGTGCTTAGTTTAGTACTCATTGCTAAGCGAACAAAGCTCTGAGCCCCCATTAGGTTTACTCTCAGGTTCATGCGTTAGTTTCCTTCTTTCCAGTGCCAGCTATTTAAGTGCTTAGTTTATTCAACGCAGCTAATTAAAGCTTAAAACTAAAAGGAATATAAAACCGACAACATACTTTGGATTTCAAGATTGAAACAAATGAAAATACAGAGGTAAACTTGAGTTTATAAAAATAATGCCTAAGTAAATTCCATTCAAATATTCAAAATTTTTTGTAGGTTATACATACATTGTGCAAAGCTTCGCATGGGGCTTACGTAACACGAAGTCCAACTTTGCGAAAAATTCAACACTAGTTTAGAATATAGCAGATTAAATGAGAGAAAAAACTATAAAATCTAATTTTTTAAAAGAAAAAGGTTCCTGGCTCACGACTCAAGTCGCACAAACTTTCGAGAAAACGGCAATTGATGCCTTCTCTACATATCTAAAAAGGTAGTCGCTAGCCTATATTTTTAACATTTGTGTGTGGTCCCGAACATAATAATATTCCCACTTCGTAAAACAAAAAAAAAAAAAAAATCTTCGTGGATAAAAGCTGTCCAGTCTTGCTGCTGTGGGCACACAATCATTCAGACTTATCGCTCTGATTGTACCACTGGTACTCCATAAAACTTTTCTTGCGAAGCAGATGCTTTGGACGTTCACGCAGACATGGAGGAAAAAAGGCCTCCTGGATTGGTTTTTTTATATAAATGATAAATAATAAATAATATTAATTTTAAATTGTTGACTTTTTCTAGTATTAATTTTTCTTTATTTTCATTATATTGTTTTCTCTGTTAAAATTTTAAGAATACTTAAAGTTACAATATGGCTTAAGAAGCAACATTTAATGCTGCACAATTTGAATTTTTCGTGGTTTGAAATAATACCATCACTCACATAAAAACTCCTTATTACAAAAACAAATTTAGAAAAAATGAACGTAAAAGAAAACGAAGAAGAAAACCAACTTGTTTGCGCAAACAACGGAGAACCTCATCAAAAACTATGTAAGTAATTGAAATTCTTTTATCATCATAACTTTACCAAAATACTAATAGAAACAAAAAAAAAACTTTCAGTTTATGCTAAATTACAACAAACGCAATTGATTTTTAAAATTGCAACATACCAAAAAAGTTCTAACAAAAACAACAATTATTTTCATTGTTTTTTTTTTTTGCTCTTCAAAGAAAATGATTCAATCTATATATATAAAAATGGATGTATGTATGTGGGTATGTGGGTGGGTATGTGGCTATATCACGTATAGACTCCAAAACCGCTGAACCGATCTTTATGAAATTTTCAGGGAAAATAAAGCCACATCTTGAGAGTGTTCCTGTGAGGTTTCGTAACGATTGGAGAAGGGGGCGTGGTACCTCCCATACAAGCCAAATTTGCTCCATCGATCACAAACAAAAATAAAGAAAAATATCTCACGGTTTCAATCATAAAAAACTAAGATTTGGGGATTTTGTTCAGATGGTTACTGTCGGTAACTGTACAAAAAATGGGCGTGGTCGTTACATATATACGCCCACTTTTTCGAAATCATGGCAATTCCGGAGTTCTACACATTTTTATACTGAAACTTGCTGTGTAGGTGCTCCAAGAGGCAGTCACGATACATAAATGTTTTCACGCCCACTTTTAGCGCCCACAAATCAATATCTGTACATATAAAAATGAATCGTGATTTGTTCGGATGCTTAAAACTTGAAAACGACTAGACCAAATAGGATACTTCCTTCTACTGGTTTGTTCGTAACTGCTACGCAAAGGTTTAGGAAAAAAGTAATGCCACACCCCTTTCATCGTCCACAAATCAATAAAAATGCTATATTTAAGAAGGTTTTGGTCGTATTAAGTTAAAATTTGGTAAATAAGTTCTTATGATGACTGTCACTAACTTTAATAAAAACGGGCGTTGTCACACTTCATCTACGCCTACTTTTGGAAATATCACAATATTCCGAAACTATTGGTCCGATTGAGCTCAAATTTTGTAAGTGGCTTTGCTTTGAGTACGAGATGGTTTAAGAAGAAATGCCACACCTTCTTTTACCTGCCATTAATATAAAAACAATTTGTGTTATCGAATAGCGTTATGGGTTGCACAGCTTAGAAATTCGGTATTCGACCACAATTTAGACGTACCGTTTCAGTGATGAAATTTTATGGGAGTTGGACAAGGGGGAGGGGCACCTCTCATACAACCCATATTGGTGATATCGAATAGCTTTGAATTTATAGGAATTCAGCTTTGGAATTCAGTTTTTGACCTCAATTTACACATGCAGTTTCAATGATTTTTTTTTTATTGGCGTTGGACAGGGAGGCCTGACATCTCCCTTACATCCCAAATTTGCAATATCGAATTGCTTTGAAGTTATAGGTTGACAGCGTAAGAAATCGGTATTCGACCTAAATTTATACATGCACTTTCATTTCTTACATTTTATGGGCGTAGGGAAAAGGGGAGTGACACTTCCCATACAACCCAACTTTGTGCTATCAAATAGCTTTGGAGATATAGGTCGCACAGCATCGGAATTCAATATTTGACCAAAATTTACGCATGCAGATTTACTGATAAAATTTTTTAGAGTTTGTCGGGGGGCGTGGCACCTCCAACTTAACCCAAATTTGCGATATCGAATAGATTTGGAGTTATAGGTAACTCAGCCTCGGAATTCAGTATTCGACCTCAATTTACACATGCAGTTTCATTGGTTAAATTTTATGGGCGTAAGGAAAAGGGCAGTGGCACCTCTCATACATCCTAAATTTGTGCTATCGAATAGTTTTGGAGATATATGTCGCACAGTTTTGGAATTCGGTATTCAACCTCCATGTACACATGCAGTTTAATTGATTACATTCTATGAGCTGTGATCAAGAGGGCGTGGCACTTCCTATACAACCCTAATTTGTTATATCGAATGGCTTTGTGGATATAGGTCGCACAGTCTCGGAATTCAGTATTCTACCTCAATTTAGACATGCTGTTTAACTGATAACATTTTATGGGCGTTTGAATAGGGAGAGTGGCAGCAACGCGCCGGGTTTCAGCTAGTTATATAATAAAAGCAAAAAGTTTATAAAAACCACATAGCATATTTATTTAAACTCAGTTAGAATGGTGTTAACATTGTTAATGACATTTTTTTGAAGTTTGGAATTTGCTTACGTTGAAACTCCACCACTTGCAATAAATCCTGCTTTTGAACTTCATCATTGGTGATATTTGTAGCAAAATCTTCTATTAGTTTCACAGCTCGTTCTGACAGATCATTAACAACTTTGACATGTCTTACATATGTCTCACATTCATTATAATTAGGATCAAGATGCCACTCATTTATAGGTTTACTAAGCCACTCGACCTCTACGCCAAGGTTGTGAAATATGAACCATGAGTTACAACATATAAGGTGATGATAGCCTAAAATAGGGAACGTTGGATGACCCTTGACAAATTATTTTGGTATGGGAGTTTGAAGCAATTTCCGGGCAATTAGTTGCTTTCCGAACTCACTTCTTCGTACATTTTGTCCGAAACGGATCCTTTTTCGTATGAAATTCCTCTCTCCGTTACGGACTTCAGTTACGAATCCGTTTCGGACTTCAGATACGAATCCGTTTCGGACTTCAGATACGAATCCGTTTCGGACTTTAGATACGAATCCGTTTCGGGCTTCAGATACGAATCCGTTTCGGACTTCAGATACGAATCCATTTCGGACTTCACATACGAATCCGTTTCAGACTCTTTTTTTAAATAATGCGAACTCACAACGGACTCGTTTTTTAAAAATAGTTCTTATTCAAAAAGGGACAATAATGTTTATGTATCTTCAACATTTTTTTATTTTTTGGCTAATTCAGTTCTTACGTTCTACATATTACATTTTAAAGAAGGAAATTTAAAATTATATCAATGTATAATAAAAATAAAAATAACAACAAAAATGAGTACACAATTGTATTTTGTATCCCTAATCTACTGAAAATAAAATAAGAAATTGTAAAACAAATTTAAGACTGTCTTTTATGTTAACGTTGTGGAATTTTTTTTGAAGGATTCGTAACGGGTTCGTCAAAACATAAGATTCCCCTCAAAAATACGAATTGCTTTTTTCATTTTTTCGGATCCGCCTCGGACTCAGAACGGACTTCAGGAACGAATCCGTTTCGAACTTCAGATACGAATCCGTTTCGGACTTCATATGCGAATGCGTTTCAGACTCTTTTGGCGGATTAGTAACGGGTTCGTAACGGGTCCGTCAAAACATAAGCAAGCGCAGTGCGTACTGACGGACTCGTAACGGGTTCGTAACGGATCCGCATCCGTTTTTGTGCACATTGGGAAAATAAAGAAAATACAACACACTCTTCGGTTAAATGCCACAAATGCCTTTCTATAGCTTTAATAGTTGCGTTAGCAACGTGGAGATCATGTTTTTTGTATTCATTTAACTCATGCCACAGCTTTAAATCATTGAAAGATGCATCAGCTCCAACCGGTGAAGATATCCATTTTTCAACATAAAAGAGAGCATTAAATTTGCATAGTCTCTCTAATTTATCCATTATACTTTGGTCATAATCTGCCTGAGAACTAAAAGCGTACATCTTTGCTGGAAACAATATGTATGGTATCCATCGGGCATGGTGAGCTGCTCCAGGCTTACGCCAATGTATCCCTCTTTCAGGTACTTCGCCTAGTAAAATTAACATAAGTTCTGCGCACTCTCTATAATCAGCGCGAGGTAAGATGCTATTTCGATTAGGTTTTGAAGTAATTCTATTTAAAGCTTGCTTTTTATTTGCCAAAAGGAGTATTAATGATCTATCTTTGAGTTGTAATTTCTTCAAATCTTTGTCAGTATCGATTGTTTTCCAAATAGAGTCTCTGAAATTGGTAAAATCTGTTTATTCGGGACCTGATGTTTCACCAAACAATTCCTTGTGAACTGAACACAAAATTCTCTCGTAGACATGATGACGATAAGTAAGCATAAGCAACTTTTTTTCGAATAGTTTTCAAGTTGTAAAGTAACATTTGCTTGCTTTGCACCTTTCATATTTAATGTTATAGATAAACCTAGCAATTTACCTTCTTCACAGTTTGGCACACAAGAAATGAGAACTCCTAATATCCCTTGTTTTTCTTTTCTTATGTCAGGAACCATTTTGCCATCCCAATGTAGTGTTGAGTGTTTTGGTGGAGTAAATGCTGCCTTGATTTCATTAGCAACTGATGTTCGAACTTCCATACCTGCTGCCCATGTACTTTAAACTGAAAGTGTTGCTTTATCAAGTGAAACACCACCTTCTGCAAGAATTGCTCCCATGAAAGCTGTGCGCTGCCCTGCAGATAAATTCAGCCGATCACCCATGTCTGAGATGGTTTTGCTTGCAAATGGATTTTTTTGGAAGGGTCAAAGTAATATCTGTATTTTTTTTTACGTTGCTTATCAGCATTTGCAGCACTGCTGGTTGAAGCTATTGCAAAATCAGGATCTTCACTTATATCAGTCGTGGAATCTGAATTGTTTGTTTCAAAACTAATATCTTTCACTGCAGAAATTTCAGCTGTGCGATGTTTTTCTTTTTCAGCACGCTTGATTTCTGTGGCTACCGGATAGCTTTTTTTCTGGACTTTTCCATAATGTTTTTTATCGACGCCTCTATCATTTTTCGACATTTTTTTTTTAATCTTGTAAAAATTTAATATATTCCTGAATCATTTTTTTAGTTCTGCATGTGCCATGTTTAATGATAGAAGTAGCATTGGCGTGTGATATATCAAAGAGTAGGTTCAGCGATTTAAAAAAATGTTCTCTTTTCGCTAAAAAATTTTTTAAGTATTTTACTTTTTCGCAGGTTTTCATACTGCGCAATAAGTTTAGTTAGTTTGCGCTTGGAATGTCCAGCTCTTAGAGGCATACTGGGAATGCCCGAAATTTTCCAAAATTCTTCTACTTTCAATAAAACATTTCTTAAAACATTACCTCTTTTTTCATTTTGCATGGGAGCACGATTAAGATGAATAAAATTCGAAGGACATCTCCATTTGTGAGAAGCTGAGACCCTTGACGTGGAGTCAAATCATCCAATAATTCTCCAATGATCCATGCTTCAGTGAGAGCTTTTTTTATCTTTTCTTAGATTTCGGTTTGTTGTAGCTGATAACGTTTGCTGCTCCATTTTTTCGATGCTCCTAAATTTTTAACAAAAATTAAGAATTTTTAGGCCTTGTCTTAATACTGAGATAGTAAAAGAGCTTACCGATTTCTTTACATTCACAGAAAACTGAAATTAAACGATTGAACTCGTACTGCATAAAAAACAAAATAAACCTTTCACGACAAAAACAGATACAGCTTTGGAATTAATGACATATACGTCAATGTTTTTTTTTCACAGAATCAAAGTCATGGCCTACTAATAGAAATTATTCGAAATTAAATCTGAAGTATTTTAAATTGAAAATTATTGAAGCGGCTAACAAGGATTTTGCTATATTTGAAATTGTAATTGATGTGCGCGGGGGTCAAAACTTGACCTACATGACTTATATTTTGTAATTAAGTTCGTTTTAACAAAATACACAAGATAAGGGGGATGCTTATCAAAAAATAAGAAAAAAAAATTTTTGCGTTGGTCTAATTGTCATACATATTTATATAGTCAGTAATACTAGCGAAAATTCTGAAGGCTATTGTGTAAAATAGTATAATGTGTTTAAATCAATTAATTTTTTTTTTATGAATGGGAGGGAGGTGTTTTGAAATGCACTACGAAAAATAACGTAACAGGAGGTAGGGGTAAGAGAAAATGCTCAAAATCGGTAACGTAGTTTATGAACGACCCCTTAGCTCGAGAGCTAATTTTGAGCATCACTGCTTTATATAGAGTTGTTGTGGTAGTGGTTGTTGTTGTTGTTGTTGCCTTCTTCAAAAACTTATTGGATCTAAAAAGCTCATAATTTAATAATATATAGCTTATCATTATTAATTTTTTTTTTTATTAAATACATATTGAATATTTAGAAATCAACAACTATTTTTTAGTATTTGATATTGATAAAAGATTTGTTAGAGACGAAAAAATAGATTAAACTTTAAAGCTTGCATATTTTTGTTTTTGTGTACTCACTCAATTATATTTTGCATCCATTTCATATCTGATAAGAAATTTTCTCTATTATATTTCCTATACAATAAGTAAAAATACTTGTCATAGAGAGAGAGTCATACTTGATTTGCCAAGTAATAAGTAACAATTATGTGTGATTGGACCAAGTTACATATAAAAAGAAATGTTATCAGACCTTGTTAAACAAAAACACAAATTAAATGTTTTTCTTTATGATTTATTGTAATAAGACACAAACGTAAATTCTATTCTGACGTATCTTCACTTTGCGTAAAGCAAAATGCAGAAGCAATGCTTGATCCTTGATTACTATGGATTCTAAACGCAGCCAAAATAAAATGGAACTTATCCCTGCAGTTGCGTCAAAATGCTTACGGAGTGCAACAAATTTATTTATCATTGGAAATGCCAAATTTAAGTCAACATATTTTAAGATTTGTTGCTATTAACGAAGCACACTTGTTGAATACTGTGAAAATTACGCCATACCTTATATATGTTGGACATGGTCAAGTTCTTTCTGCCTAACAGCTTAATACGAGGAATTTACTTTATCAACAATCAACTGCAGTCATGATGTACCTTCTTCTGTTATAGAGAGTTGATTTGTTAATATTTTTTGAAGAGCCTTAATACGTTTTTTTGCACATAATGTAATAACATTCAGTTAAATGCACAATCAGGTGCTCAAACATAAATTTTTTTATAATGTCTCAATTCAATGCAAAGACATTGTCGTTCAAGAACAATGCAATATAATATAAATACATATGTAACTAGCAATATTTTATTTTTAAATGTAATTACGAACGCAATAAGATCATATTTTAGTAGAAGAATGCTTTCTCTGAGTGTAGCGGAGCTATTGTTCTGAAATGGATTCAGACGAAGACAAATGTACAAATGCCGTTACAAAGAGGAGCCAGTAAAATCTGTTTATAGACTATTAACGGCACATTACCAAAATATTTTTGTTTTAGTCTTTTTTTGTTTTTTAACCAAATTCATCACATACAACTGAGAGTACTGCAACAATTTCAAGAGACACAGTAAATCAAAAGTAAGATATAAAACTCTGCCATTAACTCTTAATTTCACAAACGTCTACTTGAGCTGTTTAAGATATCCCTTATCTTACACTTAACTGTATAGAAAGAGCCGGAAGACTTTTGACTCATTTTCCCTTACTTCTTTTCTGTATATGACAGATATTTTGTCGTTTGGCGTGCTTTTTTTGGTATTTCAGAGAAAATCTCTGAATGTGACACAAGTACATAATTTTCACCGTCAACGTTACGTTGCGTACATTAAATCCTGAAATGATTACACACTGTGCAGTTAAGGAAATACAAGAAGTAAATAAAACAAAAAAGTTAATAATACAAAAAGAATTTTGAGCAATAAAAGAAATACAAGTGATGGTTGCAAGCATATAAGAAATTTTATTGATTAAAATTTTAACCAAGGAATTTTTGTGAAAAATTTCTTAAAGCTGTTAAGTTTTATGATAGGAGCAATGAAGCTAATTTGATATTTTCAAAAGGATACTCCGACTTTGTTATTTATAGTTCAAAGCAAATCATGTGTGAGTGTAAAATTTTCGTGTTTCAGAAAAGTAGTTCCTGATATTTCCTTTTTTGTTTTCTTTTTCATATATATTTACAATAATAACAAGATAATAAGCAAATGTTATAAAATTTTATAAACATCACAATTTTCACATAAGAATCTTTATAAAGACTTTTTTTAAGTACTATTTTTTTGGGGAAATTAGTTTTAAGAGTGTTTTTATCAGTAACAACAATTCAATATTTGTGGTTACATTCATTTACATTCATTCTTTCATTTAGAAACATGTTCTTATGGTTTCTTTTTGAATATTAACTGATTGATTGATGTTCTTTGAACATAAAATTTTTACCTAATTTATTATTTATTCTATGAGAATGTAATTTAATGTAATTAATAGGGTTGTTTTAGCTTGTAGGTTGGTCGCAGCTGAATCACTCAAAACTACTGAAGAAGAAACGGATAGCTCCTTTCAAAACAGTCTGTCTAGTCTGCTGTGAGATTGAATTTCTACAGCGCTGTTGTTATTTTTGCTGTTGTTATTGTTACTGTTGTTGTTGTTTTTTCCTTCTTTCATAACTAAAGCTCTAAATAGATGGCGCTCTAACTGTAGCACAGTGTTTTGTTTAGAACAAGAAGCTAGGTGGACAAAATTTCTGTAACCAAATACTAAAAATAGCTATGTAGTTTTGTAAAAAAATGATCCAAGAAAGCAAAACAAAACACTTTTGAAAAAGGTCTTTTAGTTTTGAGGAATTAAGAACAAAAGCAAAAACTTGTTTGTGGCTGCTGAATTCATTTGACAGTCGATGTTAGCAAGTGTTGAGGAGAAATAATAATGAAGGAAATAGGTGATTACAAGGCAGGGTATTTTAAGCTTAGGGCCTGGTCTGATTAGTTGATCCAAAATGGCACTTTAGATAGCTTTTACGAAATTCAAAAATACTCTTCATGAAATCCAGAATATCATACTATAATGGCAAATCGAAATTCGTAATGGCACAAAAGTTATGAGCCTCCGAACAGACTAAAGCAGCGCACTATACTGAAAATTTTAAACACTTGTTTTGCATTTTTATTAATTTGTGGGTGGTAAAAGGGGGTGTGGCAACATTTATTTTTTAAGCATATCGTGCTCGAATAAAATTTACATAAAGTAGTCCACTTAGCAGCAAAGGGTTTCCGTAAAAGTGGGCGTATATGGACTTATCACGCCCAATTTTGGCTCATTTGCTTACGGGAACCATTTAAACTAAATTACCAAATTTAATTATTACACCGTCTGAAATAGAGCATTTTCATTTCTTTTGTCCGGTTTTCCTCTAATAAGGCTTTCTAGCGGGATGCGGTCGCCCTCTTCTGCCTTAAGGATTTCTTTTTTTTTTCATTAAAAGGTTACTATTTGTGAAAAGAATACGTGTTTAAAATTTCAGATCGCTATCTTCAATAATTGCTACTATACATATGAAGAAAAAATCGCATGTACAATTAAAACTTTAAACGCGATTTACTCAAAACAACTTTTTTGAAAATGATGCCATAGATAATGGAAAAGCTATAAGTTCGATAAAATAAAACTATAAACTAAAATGTTTTATTACTGTTACTTATTTTAACAAAAACTATACGATAACCTACAATCACTTCAAAAAATTTAAAACTAGGTTTTTTAGAATACTTGAATGGTGGTTATAAAATAGGGTAATTTTTCAATTTTTTTTTTTCTTAAAATTGGCGCCAAAAAAGAAATATGTGGTCTGATATGCTTATAGTTTTTAGTGCTATCTTTCATAAGAACAAAATTTTTTTTCAGTTTTCACTTTTAGAATCTGAGAACGGTGCCAACGAGGCACCGTTTTCGAGTTCGAGAATGAAGTCTAAACTGCGGAAATTATTATGTATTATGTAGTAAAATGTAGTTTGATTTTATACACCAAATTTTTTTTTATTATAGTGAATAGGTTTTCCAACCTAGGTTTTCTACTTAGTACCAAATCGAATATTTTCTTCACTGAAGCATCGTTTTCCATGCGCTCACCATAACCTAATCAGCAAAACCGCTTCACTTTAAAGCATTTGACTATATCGATGTCGGCGTACAGCAAGTTAATCATTCCACTGTATTTGGTTCTCGCCATTGATCGAGATTGGTTCGTAGATCTCGAGAAATATCTTCTATTGAAAGCTTTTGAATAGCCTTTTAATTTGATCCGCTTTACATCCAGGTTTGCACGTTGTTAGCCGAGTATAAAACCTATTAGCAAGAGTTATTATAGTATATAATCCCAGATAGACGAAGCCCTTCACAACCTCGAAGGAGGTGTTTTCAACAGTAACGTGGGTTTCAAGACACTGGAACTGTTTTTTTGTTGACACGAAGTATTTCATCTTACTGGCGTTCAATCTAAGGCCGCGTTCATATTGTAGTAAACGCTTTTTGCTTAGCCGAGAGGTTTAGCTGAAAAACGCTTTGTGTATAATCATATGGAAAAAGCTCAAAGTGTTCATAGTGCCAGCATAAAGCTAGCATAAAGCTTAATTTCAAATGCTTTTCAGCGCTTATATTTCCATCTCGCTTGCTCAACAGAAAAATAATTTTGTTTTTTATGCTTTGTTGTAGAGCATTTTTAAAATGCTATTCGGCACATGTTTATCTATTTTGCCTGTTAACAATATTTTCGTTGATTTTTTTTGTGGTGAAGTTTTAACCGTTGTTATGTTGTTGTTGTGTTGTTGTGTTGTTGTTGCGTTGTGGTCCTTTTGTGGTGCTTTTCAGTTGTATGTACTTGTATATTCTATCTCGTTTGTTTACATAGTTTTCGTTGTTCTTGCTTACTTCTTGGGTACTTTTTGTGCTGAACTTTCCACCGTTGTTATGCTTTGTGTTTTCAAGTTCCTTTGAACTTTTGTTTGTTATTGGTTTGATCTTTCATTGGTGATCATCGCGAATCTACATACTCATTAAACAAAAAAATTCACTTTGCAAAACGCAATAGGGCATTATTTTCCAAAGAGACAAATGAAAACAAAGCATATCAGCCACAAGCATAAAGCGAGCACTATGAACACCAATAAGCTCAATAAGCTACTTTATGCAGCGTTGAATAAGCGTTCACTATGATCAAAAAAAGCTTGTCAAAGCAGTTTTATGTATCAGCTTCAGCCAAAGCGTCCACTATGAACGCGGCCTAAGACCCATGAGTATTATTATAAGCCATTGATATCAATGTCATCAGCAGGGCCAGGATTTCGATGGCGTGTCATCTTTTTTCTGCTGCTTCTAAGACATTTCCTGGTTATTTAAAACGTCCACTTATGTTTCCTAAATTCCAAATATGAAAAGTTTTAAGGAATTTTTTTGTTATTTTCCATCGTTTTTAATTTTCAGGTTATTTTTACTAGATTTAGGTCATTTAGATCGGTTTTTTATGTCATTTTAGTGTAAATTTTAAATAAGTTTTTTTGTTTGCTTTCGTACTAAAAATGTCAAAATGCAAATTTTTAAACATATTCATTTAACACTAGAGTCCTTTCAATCAAAAATATTACCTCTCGACGAAGGAGTAGCTTTATTTATAGCCTTCGATGGAAAAAAAGCTCTGCGCTTGGTGAAACTGACGAATGGGTATGTAAAAAAAATGAAACAAGTGTTAGATAAAAACTCAGGACATGCTAGTATTAAATAAATTTTAATTAAGCAATGTTTAATTTTTAAGGCTAAATTTTTTGTTTATGCAATTGTTTGCGTGCTTTAGGTAATTTTTGTCAGTTTTAAGGTAATTTTTGTCAGTTTTTAGGTCATTATTGTCATTTTTTTAGGTAATTTTTTGCATTTTTTTAGGTCATCAAAATCCGAGCCCTGGTCATTAATATACGCAAGCAGTGAAACACTCAGCATTGTGCCACAACACAAGATTAACAGCTCAGGATTGTCTTCTCAAATTTAAAGGTTTAAAAAGTCGTTCCATTTTTGTCGTGTCCATCTCCAAGATTTGTCGTAGCGTACAGATCTGATCGACGTTAGTAGACTTTTCAGTTTTGAAGCCAAACTGATTGTGCCCATGATGCCCATGTGATGGGCTTCAACTTTTTATATAAAACGCTCGACAAGACTTTATATACGATATTAAGAAGGCTTATCTCACGATAGTTTGCAGAAATAGTCGGATCACCTTGCTTAAGAATTGGGCAAAGCGCACTGAGATACCGCATGTGATCATCATCGTTATCAATCATTATATTATTACGAACAATTTTAGTGCACTTTGTAGTATTTATTATTTAAAGAGGGGAATGAATCATGTATCATTAGAAAAGTACTGTTGCATAGGTGTATTGAACATATTCAATTTTCAATTGGTAATATATGACTCGAAGTATAAGCGTAGAATACAGATAAATAATTGCTTTCCGAAAAATGCTAAACAATATAAGATAAAATAAAATCGTGTAAGAACTTAGGACGTTGAACTAATGTAGGGAACAAAATACCAACTAATGTAGGGTATTTTGTAGCTTTTTTGTAGGGTGTGTCTCTTTTGAAGGGTGTGGGTAGGCTTGTAAGGGTTAAAAAATAACAGAACTTGCTCACACATTTAACGCATCTAGGGGTTTATTCGGGCAGCATTTAAATTATTTGGACACATTTTGATAAACACTTCTTTTAGTAGAGCTACGCTACAGAGTAACAATTGTTGTGTTTATTTTAATGCAATCATAGTCGACTGTTAGTGTTTGCGTTCAAGCACACAAACTTGAACTCTACAAATTTATGTTCAATGCCCAACCTATACCTTTATTTCCCAGTTCGCCCTAAGACTGAGTTTTTTAATTAAAATTAATATAAATATTAATGGTTGTTATTTAATTGGTTGTTTTATTAACATAATATTAATTTGGTTATCAGAATATTAAATATTAATATTAATATTAATATTAATATTATATGCTAAAAACACATGCCACAGCAACATTTAGCATATCAATATACACATTTTAGTAACAAAATAAAATACAGTTTGGCGCAAAAAATAACCCATCTATCCTAGCCCAAGTAAAAGTTTGTAAACTCAAATTTATGGTACAGTACTCTAGCATACAGTACGCCAGTGTTTTTCTTTGTGTTTGATTTACAGAAAACTGGTCAAATGTCGACCGCAGGCGATTATATTAGGTTTTATTTCACAAAGTCACTTGTAATTTCAGTTTTATGTTTAGTAATAAATATGCTTAAAATCTTGTATCACTATAATATTACCGTAATAGATAAAAGTATTAAACAGAAGGTTAGATGTATAACTTACCCAAGAGGTCGTTGACGCCGGCAAATGTCATTACTAACGAGGCGACAAATAAATCCGCTATCGCCAATGAAGCAAGAAATAAATTTCCGATGCGTCGCAAACTGCGCTCCGTGTAAATGGCGAGGCAGACGAGTATATTACCGGCAACTGATAGAAATATCAGAAGCGAAAGGAAGACACCTAAAAATATAGGTATAAATCAAAAGTGAAAATAAAATCAAGGGAAGAACTTGTTGTTTTTATGTATGTACAGCAATATCATATTTCATTGTGAAAACAAGCGTGTATCAGGATGCAGCATGCAGCGTGAATATATACCAATTAAAACACAGTCAAAAATCTTGGATTTATTTTTTATTCCAATCATTGGAATCATGCATTTTTTTAATACTTTTTTTATAGAATTTAAACTCCTCAAAATATTATGTTTTCTTAATAAGAGATTGAATAAAATATAATATATGTTATAATGTTCTAAGAAGATAGCGTTTGCTTAAGTTCGGTTTTTATGTATGTTTATCATTTCTTTATACATGTGGCCATAAACTTATTAGCCACAAATTTTGTCTTTTTTAATTTTTTTTTTTTAAAATATGCTAGTAAAAACATTTATTGAGGTTTATTCATTCATTAAAACTCAATTACACTATTTGACTTCGATTGCATTGTAATGCTCTTTCGATGTCGTCATGCTTAATAAACAGGGTGTCCCGCTTTAAAGTGCAACTATTTAAAGAGATGATAGGTGATGTCAACTTGAGCAAAAAATCATATGGGAGGAGGGGTCTATTTTTACAGCCTGGGGAGTTACAGGGTTAAGTAGTATTTCATGACTTTGATGTTCATTATTGTTTTTAGCAAAAAAGGTAACCCACGGAAAATGTATTTTAATCAATCTTTTAAAGGCAACAAATTGACCTTTATAACGATGTATCAACGAACTTACCAGACTTATCAATTTCAGAGCTCGTGCGAAGATGAAAAAAAACTGTTGAACCTACTTAATTTCAAGTTTGAAGGCAATTTTTTCAGAATTTTGCGTAATATGTCAAATTGTTTATAGCATTAAATTTATGACTTATTTAATTTTTTTTCCAATGACATCAAAATCATAAACGTATTTAGAAAAGTAACAAAGTTTTTTGTACTTCAAAATTTCACTTCGAACATTTCTTATCATTTTTCTTTTTTTTTTAAATACTATTAAAATCATTATGTTTTTAATTTATTTTAATTTTTAAAGTATAACCAATTTTATTGTTTTTAAAGATGTGTGTATGATTTTAATGTCATTGAAAAGAAAATTAAACAGGTCACAAATTTGATATTGAAAACTTTTTATTTTATTATGTAAAATTCAGAGAAAATTTCCCTCAAACTTGAAATTTAGTAGTTTTAATGGATTCATTTCATCTTTACACGAGCACAGCTCGGTAATGGATAAATCGGGTGGGTTTGTTGATACACCATAAGAAAGATATATTTATTGTGTTTCAAATGGTTTTTTAAAATCAGTTTTCTGTGAGTTAGTTTTTCTGCTTAAAACAATTATATGCATTAAACCTTTCACCTCTTTAAACAGCGGGACACCCTGTATAATAAAGCACTTACTTGAATTTAGTCCAAGATTTTTCAATCTGTACAGGCTTGCATTTATTTTTATAAATCTAGTTACACTGTCTCAAACAATTACCAATGCAAAAGAAGACTAAATAATAATTTGACTGCATTAAAAAAATATTTAACAATTATTAAAAAGAAAACAATATTGGTTTAATTTCAAAGATTTAGAGTTTATTTTCATCTATAAAGAAAAATAAGATTGTCCTATTCTTCTGTAATTGTTAAAACTTTGCCACCTATAGTTCTTCTGAAAAGAAACTCAATTAATTGCCCGGAGACCAAGAGAGAAGGTTTTTTCCTTAGTAGCACTGGTTGTGTACAAAGGAACCTTTGGAATTATTTAAGGGGTTAGAAGAAGTCAGAACCCTGCAAACCATATGAGTCTTTAAACCCTTTACTGGTTCACCTGGTCTGTAGGACCAAAACAAAAAAGCATATAAGTATATTTCTCTTATAATACAATTTTAAATTCAATTCAATTATTCAAAATAAATTGAATTGAAAAATAATATGGCAAAAATATAGACGTAAGGAACATATTGAGAATTTAAATATAGCTGGTATGAAAAAATAGATTTTTAGCCATAACTTTTGATTGGAAAGAGATATTGGGGTAATTTTTTCACATAAATTATTTTTGAGACTTGATTTTTTTGCAAAAAATTACAAAAATCAACAAATAGAAAATGAGTTTAATTACTATAGATAGTCAATTGTATAAAAAAAATTGATTTTTTGCCATAACTTTTGATTGGAAAGAGATATTTGGGTAATTTTTTCACATAAATTATTTTTGAGACTTGCTTTTGTAAAAAATATAAGAACAACATTTTGGAAAAAATAAATTTACCTGGAAGAATTTTTGCAAATAAATGCTAAGTCATATGAAAGGTAGTCAGATGTGCAATTTTTAATTGATTTAATTTTTGCAACAAAAACAGTTTTTGAGTCATTTTTTGAGTAAAATTCAATATTTTTGACCTTTTTTGACATAATCGTAAAACATATATACACTGACTTAACAGTACAGTTCAACCTATTTTTGAAAAGTGTTTTCATTAAACTTTTGAAAAAAAAATTTGAATGAAATTTGTTAATGAACAGCGGAGATATTTGCATCGAAAGACTAAACTTTGATTTTCATGACGTTTTTTTCTCATTCTAAATTCTAAGGTAACGATGTTTTATGAAAACGTCGTTGTACTGAAAATTTCTAAAATTTTGAATATATGTGAGTGTTTTTTAAAATGAAATACACAAAAAAACTCCAATCGTAAAAAGTATTATAACAACAAAATTAACGTTAGCTGAACAATTTCGGAGGGGGCGTGGCAAAAACTAAGTATGTAACATTTTAAGTTAAGATACACTTAATATTTGTACCAGGTAATATGTGTACACTGTACCTAGTTTGAAGGAAATTCGTTGGTCCGTTTAGATTTATATAAAGGCCAAACAAACAAACAAACAAACAAACAGAAAAATACTATAGATAACTCGAAAGAGCGAGAGCGAATTTTGAGTGCTCTACGCTCTCTAAAGAACTCCCACAATCATCGATACACCGAATCCTAGAATTTGTGAACAGGTTCAATTGGTTTAAATAGAGAAAGGTGTATAGCCCTTTGGCACCACAATAGGCCTTATTGGCCTAAGTGTGTCTGAATTAAGGCAGCTATATTAACCTAACCTAACAATGCATCAACGTTTAAAAGAGGTTATTTTGGCAAAAGCGTTTCGTACTCGTTATTAGAATCAATATTATGTTAGACTTTTTTAAGATTTTTTATCATGTACGAAGAATATTTTGAGTGATTTTGAGCTTTATTTTTGAAACAAAATATATTTTTCACGTTTTAGAATAAGAGTATTGCAAACAAATTTACGGATATTTTTCAATTACATATGACGACAACATAAACAATATAAATATACATAACAAAATTTGTTTCGATTTATTCGATTGCAGGTTTTTCATATATGGTAAGTGAAAGTATTTCCGTTCTATTAAGGAATTTTATTTTATTTGAAATTGAAATTTTGACCAAACTAACAAAGATATTAATTTAATTCTGGTTTTCTTTCACGAAAGGGCATTATTTTTATGTAAGACTATTTAAAATTTCATTTTCCTTTTCACAAATATTTAACTAAAATATGTTTTCTAAAATCCTTAAAGGCTTGTAGTTCTATCCGAAAAATTTTGCCTGAAAACTAATTGCGTCCTACTGTATTGGTATTTATAGTCTAATTTTGATAAATCAACTATGTTATATTTTTAACGCATTCTTCAGAACTAAAACTCGTTTTTTATGATTAAAACAAACAAATTTATTAAATTCAAATTTTAAGACACAAAAAATACGATAATAAAATATGAGACAAATTTTAAAAAAACAAAAGTAATTCAAGAATTAAAATATAAAATTCCGCTGAAAGCGTTTTTATAAATTCCTTTAAACTTAAGCATTGATTTAAAAACATTATATTGTAAAAAATTCAGAATACATGAGATTAATTATATCGCTTTATAATTTATAATTTATAATTTATAATTTATAATTTATAATTTATAATTTATAATTTATAATTTATAATTTATAATTTATAATTTATAATTTATAATTTATAATTTATAATTTATAATTTATAATTTATAATTTATAATTTATAATTTATAATTTATAAGTTATAATTTATAATTTATAATTTATAATTTATAATTTATAATTTATAATTTATAATTTATAATTTATAATTTATAATTTATAATTTATAATTTATAATTTATAATTTATAATTTATAATTTATAATTTATAATTTATAATTTATAATTTATAATTTATAATTTATAATTTATAATTTATAATTTATAATTTATAATTTATAATTTATAATTTATAATTTATAATTTATAAATTTTTGTAAAATAATTACCATATTTTGTAAAAAATATAAGAACAACATTTTGGAAAAAATAAATTTACCTGGAAGAATTTTTGCAAATAAATGCTAAGTCATATGAAAGGTAGTCAGATGTGCAATTTTTAATTGATTTAATTTTTGCAACAAAAACAGTTTTTGAGTCATTTTTTGAGTAAAATTCAATATTTTTGACCTTTTTTGACATAATCGTAAAACATATATACACTGACTTAACAGTACAGTTCAACCTATTTTTGAAAAGTGTTTTCATTAAACTTTTGAAAAAAAAATTTGAATGAAATTTGTTAATGAACAGCGGAGATATTTGCATCGAAAGACTAAACTTTGATTTTCATGACGTTTTTTTCTCATTCTAAATTCTAAGGTAACGATGTTTTATGAAAACGTCGTTGTACTGAAAATTTCTAAAATTTTGAATATATGTGAGTGTTTTTTAAAATGAAATACACAAAAAAACTCCAATCGTAAAAAGTATTATAACAACAAAATTAACGTTAGCTGAACAATTTCGGAGGGGGCGTGGCAAAAACTAAGTATGTAACATTTTAAGTTAAGATACACTTAATATTTGTACCAGGTAATATGTGTACACTGTACCTAGTTTGAAGGAAATTCGTTGGTCCGTTTAGATTTATATAAAGGCCAAACAAACAAACAAACAAACAAACAGAAAAATACTATAGATAACTCGAAAGAGCGAGAGCGAATTTTGAGTGCTCTACGCTCTCTAAAGAACTCCCACAATCATCGATACACCGAATCCTAGAATTTGTGAACAGGTTCAATTGGTTTAAATAGAGAAAGGTGTATAGCCCTTTGGCACCACAATAGGCCTTATTGGCCTAAGTGTGTCTGAATTAAGGCAGCTATATTAACCTAACCTAACAATGCATCAACGTTTAAAAGAGGTTATTTTGGCAAAAGCGTTTCGTACTCGTTATTAGAATCAATATTATGTTAGACTTTTTTAAGATTTTTTATCATGTACGAAGAATATTTTGAGTGATTTTGAGCTTTATTTTTGAAACAAAATATATTTTTCACGTTTTAGAATAAGAGTATTGCAAACAAATTTACGGATATTTTTCAATTACATATGACGACAACATAAACAATATAAATATACATAACAAAATTTGTTTCGATTTATTCGATTGCAGGTTTTTCATATATGGTAAGTGAAAGTATTTCCGTTCTATTAAGGAATTTTATTTTATTTGAAATTGAAATTTTGACCAAACTAACAAAGATATTAATTTAATTCTGGTTTTCTTTCACGAAAGGGCATTATTTTTATGTAAGACTATTTAAAATTTCATTTTCCTTTTCACAAATATTTAACTAAAATATGTTTTCTAAAATCCTTAAAGGCTTGTAGTTCTATCCGAAAAATTTTGCCTGAAAACTAATTGCGTCCTACTGTATTGGTATTTATAGTCTAATTTTGATAAATCAACTATGTTATATTTTTAACGCATTCTTCAGAACTAAAACTCGTTTTTTATGATTAAAACAAACAAATTTATTAAATTCAAATTTTAAGACACAAAAAATACGATAATAAAATATGAGACAAATTTTAAAAAAACAAAAGTAATTCAAGAATTAAAATATAAAATTCCGCTGAAAGCGTTTTTATAAATTCCTTTAAACTTAAGCATTGATTTAAAAACATTATATTGTAAAAAATTCAGAATACATGAGATTAATTATATCGCTTTATAATTTATAATTTATAATTTATAATTTATAATTTATAATTTATAATTTATAATTTATAATTTATAATTTATAATTTATAATTTATAATTTATAATTTATAATTTATAATTTATAATTTATAATTTATAATTTATAATTTATAATTTATAATTTATAATTTATAATTTATAATTTATAATTTATAATTTATAATTTATAATTTATAATTTATAATTTATAATTTATAATTTATAATTTATAATTTATAATTTATAATTTATAATTTATAATTTATAATTTATAATTTATAATTTATAATTTATAATTTATAATTTATAATTTATAATTTATAATTTATAATTTATAATTTATAATTTATAATTTATAATTTATAATTTATAATTTATAATTTATAATTTATAATTTATAATTTATAATTTATAATTTATAATTTATAATTTATAATTTATAATTTATAATTTATAATTTATAATTTATAATTTATAATTTATAATTTATAATTTATAATTTATAATTTATAATTTATAATTTATAATTTATAATTTATAATTTATAATTTATAATTTATAATTTATAATTTATAATTTATAATTTATAATTTATAATTTATAATTTATAATTTATAATTTATAATTTATAATTTATAATTTATAATTTATAATTTATAATTTATAATTTATAATTTATTATTTATAATTTATAATTTATAATTTATAATTTATAATTTATAATTTATAATTTATAATTTATAATTTATAATTTATAATTTATAATTTATAATTTATAATTTATAATTTATAATTTATAATTTATAATTTATAATTTATAATTTATAATTTATAATTTATAATTTATAATTTATAATTTATAATTTATAATTTATAATTTATAATTTATAATTTATAATTTATAATTTATAATTTATAATTTATAATTTATAATTTATAATTTATAATTTATAATTTATAATTTATAATTTATAATTTATAATTTATAATTTATAATTTATAATTTATAATTTATAATTTATAATTTATAATTTATAATTTATAATTTATAATTTATAATTTATAATTTATAATTTATAATTTATAATTTATAATTTATAATTTATAATTTATAATTTATAATTTATAATTTATAATTTATAATTTATAATTTATAATTTATAATTTATAATTTATAATTTATAATTTATAATTTATAATTTATAATTTATAATTTATAATTTATAATTTATAATTTATAATTTATAATTTATAATTTATAATTTATAATTTATAATTTATAATTTATAATTTATAATTTATAATTTATAATTTATAATTTATAATTTATAATTTATAATTTATAATTTATAATTTATAATTTATAATTTATAATTTATAATTTATAATTTATAATTTATAATTTATAATTTATAATTTATAATTTATAATTTATAATTTATAATTTATAATTTATAATTTATAATTTATAATTTATAATTTATAATTTATAATTTATAATTTATAATTTATAATTTATAATTTATAATTTATAATTTATAATTTATAATTTATAATTTATAATTTATAATTTATAATTTATAATTTATAATTTATAATTTATAATTTATAATTTATAATTTATAATTTATAATTTATAATTTATAATTTATACTTTATAATTTATAATTTATAATTTATAATTTATAATTTATAATTTATAATTTATAATTTATAATTTATAATTTATACTTTATAATTTATAATTTATAATTTATAATTTATAATTTATAATTTATAATTTATAATTTATAATTTATAATTTATAATTTATAATTTATAATTTATAATTTATAATTTATAATTTATAATTTATAATTTATAATTTATAATTTATAATTTATAATTTATAATTTATAATTTATAATTTATAATTTATAATTTATAATTTATAATTTATAATTTATAATTTATAATTTATAATTTATAATTTATAATTTATAATTTATAATTTATAATTTATAATTTATAATTTATAATTTATAATTTATAATTTATAATTTATAATTTATAATTTATAATTTATAATTTATAATTTATAATTTATAATTTATAATTTATAATTTATAATTTATAATTTATAATTTATAATTTATAATTTATAATTTATAATTTATAATTTATAATTTATAATTTATAATTTATAATTTATAATTTATAATTTATAATTTATAATTTATAATTTATAATTTATAATTTATAATTTATAATTTATAATTTATAATTTATAATTTATAATTTATAATTTATAATTTATAATTTATAATTTATAATTTATAATTTATAATTTATAATTTATAATTTATAATTTATAATTTATAATTTATAATTTATAATTTATAATTTATAATTTATAATTTATAATTTATAATTTATAATTTATAATTTATAATTTATAATTTATAATTTATAATTTATAATTTATAATTTATAATTTATAATTTATAATTTATAATTTATAATTTATAATTTATAATTTATAATTTATAATTTATAATTTATAATTTATAATTTATAATTTATAATTTATAATTTATAATTTATAATTTATAATTTATAATTTATAATTTATAATTTATACTTTATAATTTATAATTTATAATTTATAATTTATAATTTATAATTTATAATTTATAATTTATAATTTATAATTTATAATTTATACTTTATAATTTATAATTTATAATTTATAATTTATAATTTATAATTTATAATTTATAATTTATAATTTATAATTTATAATTTATAATTTATAATTTATAATTTATAATTTATAATTTATAATTTATAATTTATACTTTATAATTTATAATTTATAATTTATAATTTATAATTTATAATTTATAATTTATAATTTATAATTTATAATTTATAATTTATAATTTATAATTTATAATTTATAATTTATAATTTATAATTTATAATTTATAATTTATAATTTATAATTTATAATTTATAATTTATAATTTATAATTTATAATTTATAATTTATAATTTATAATTTATAATTTATAATTTATAATTTATACTTTATAATTTATAATTTATAATTTATACTTTATAATTTATAATTTATAATTTATAATCTATAATTTATAATTTATAATTTATAATTTATAATTTATAATTTATAATTTATACTTTATAATTTATAATTTATAATTTATAATTTATAATTTATAATTTATAATTTATAATTTATAATTTATAATTTATAATTTATAATTTATAATTTATAATTTATACTTTATAATTTATAATTTATAATTTATAATTTATAATTTATAATTTATACTTTATAATTTATAATTTATAATTTATAATTTATAATTTATAATTTATAATTTATAATTTATAATTTATAATTTATAATTTATAATTTATAATTTATAATTTATAATTTATAATTTATAATTTATAATTTATAATTTATAATTTATAATTTATAATTTATAATTTATAATTTATAATTTATAATTTATAATTTATAATTTATAATTTATAATTTATAATTTATAATTTATAATTTATAATTTATAATTTATAATTTATAATTTATAATTTATAATTTATAATTTATAATTTATAATTTATAATTTATAATTTATAATTTATAATTTATAATTTATAATTTATAATTTATAATTTATAATTTATAATTTATAATTTATAATTTATAATTTATAATTTATAATTTATAATTTATAATTTATAATTTATAATTTATAATTTATAATTTATAATTTATAATTTATAATTTATAATTTATAATTTATAATTTATAATTTATAATTTATAATTTATAATTTATAATTTATAATTTATAATTTATAATTTATAATTTATAATTTATAATTTATAATTTATAATTTATAATTTATAATTTATAATTTATAATTTATAATTTATAATTTATAATTTATAATTTATAATTTATAATTTATAATTTATAATTTATAATTTATAATTTATAATTTATAATTTATAATTTATAATTTATAATTTATAATTTATAATTTATAATTTATAATTTATAATTTATAATTTATAATTTATAATTTATAATTTATAATTTATAATTTATAATTTATAATTTATAATTTATAATTTATAATTTATAATTTATAATTTATAATTTATAATTTATAATTTATAATTTATAATTTATAATTTATAATTTATAATTTATAATTTATAATTTATAATTTATAATTTATAATTTATAATTTATAATTTATAATTTATAATTTATAATTTATAATTTATAATTTATAATTTATAATTTATAATTTATAATTTATAATTTATAATTTATAATTTATAATTTATAATTTATAATTTATAATTTATAATTTATAATTTATAATTTATAATTTATAATTTATAATTTATAATTTATAATTTATAATTTATAATTTATAATTTATAATTTATAATTTATAATTTATAATTTATAATTTATAATTTATAATTTATAATTTATAATTTATAATTTATAATTTATAATTTATAATTTATAATTTATAATTTATAATTTATAATTTATAATTTATAATTTATAATTTATAATTTATAATTTATAATTTATAATTTATAATTTATAATTTATAATTTATAATTTATAATTTATAATTTATAATTTATAATTTATAATTTATAATTTATAATTTATAATTTATAATTTATAATTTATAATTTATACTTTATAATTTATAATTTATAATTTATAATTTATAATTTATAATTTATACTTTATAATTTATAATTTATAATTTATAATTTATAATTTATAATTTATAATTTATAATTTATAATTTATAATTTATAATTTATAATTTATAATTTATAATTTATAATTTATAATTTATAATTTATACTTTATAATTTATAATTTATAATTTATAATTTATAATTTATACTTTATAATTTATAATTTATAATTTATAATTTATAATTTATAATTTATAATTTATAATTTATAATTTATAATTTATAATTTATAATTTATAATTTATAATTTATAATTTATAATTTATAATTTATAATTTATAATTTATAATTTATAATTTATAATTTATAATTTATAATTTATAATTTATAATTTATAATTTATAATTTATAATTTATAATTTATAATTTATAATTTATAATTTATAATTTATAATTTATAATTTATAATTTATAATTTATAATTTATAATTTATAATTTATAATTTATAATTTATAATTTATAATTTATAATTTATAATTTATAATTTATAATTTATAAATTATAATTTATAATTTATAATTTATAATTTATAATTTATAATTTATAATTTATAATTTATAATTTATAATTTATAATTTATAATTTATAATTTATAATTTATAATTTATAATTTATAATTTATAATTTATAATTTATAATTTATAATTTATAATTTATAATTTATAATTTATAATTTATAATTTATAATTTATAATTTATAATTTATAATTTATAATTTATAATTTATAATTTATAATTTATAATTTATAATTTATAATTTATAATTTATAATTTATAATTTATAATTTATAATTTATAATTTATAATTTATAATTTATAATTTATAATTTATAATTTATAATTTATAATTTATACTTTATAATTTATAATTTATAATTTATAATTTATAATTTATAATTTATAATTTATACTTTATAATTTATAATTTATAATTTATAATTTATAATTTATAATTTATAATTTATAATTTATAATTTATAATTTATAATTTATAATTTATAATTTATAATTTATAATTTATAATTTATAATTTATAATTTATAATTTATAATTTATAATTTATAATTTATAATTTATAATTTATAATTTATAATTTATAATTTATAATTTATAATTTATAATTTATAATTTATAATTTATAATTTATAATTTATAATTTATAATTTATAATTTATAATTTATAATTTATAATTTATACTTTATAATTTATAATTTATAATTTATAATTTATAATTTATAATTTATAATTTATAATTTATAATTTATAATTTATAATTTATAATTTATAATTTATAATTTATAATTTATAATTTATAATTTATAATTTATAATTTATAATTTATAATTTATAATTTATAATTTATAATTTATAATTTATAATTTATAATTTATAATTTATAATTTATAATTTATAATTTATAATTTATAATTTATAATTTATAATTTATAATTTATAATTTATAATTTATAATTTATAATTTATAATTTATAATTTATAATTTATAATTTATAATTTATAATTTATAATTTATAATTTATAATTTATAATTTATAATTTATAATTTATAATTTATAATTTATAATTTATAATTTATAATTTATAATTTAATAATATGGATCTTCCAAAATATCAGGATATTTTTGCTCTGTTAAATAAATTTTTACCCTATCAAACCAAGCTCTTATCTTCGGTTCAGTAACAGAAACTCGAGAAATTGTTAGTTTCAACTCGAGAATTGAAATTGAAATTGCCTTTTTCGATAGAATATAATACAAATAAACAAGATTTAGGTATATTAAATCATAGGACGTAATTAATTTTTAAGAATAGGTATTGTTTTAACAACATGACAAATTTAAAATAAGAACCAATAGCAATCAATATTGTTCAATAATTATCAAACAAAATTTTATTGATATTTGGTTAATCCGTGCTGCGGACGAAGTTAGCAACATTAAACAATATTATGCTAGTAATTCCGTGCTATCTTTTAATATTTAAATATTTTAAATAAATAGCAAATGAAATCACATCAAATACACAAATACAGAAACACCAAGTGGGGGAGCTAGCAAAATAATCAACGAAACATAGATTTTTGCTTACTGATTACTGGTAAGAAAAGCCTTAAGAAATTGCTCCTTTGCGCTTAATATTTTTCACAACTTCCACAGTAACACGTGCGCTTCTAATAAAGTTTTGCGAATAACTGACAAAAAAAACATTTTAAAATAAATGAACATAGGTTTTTAAGGGATCCCAAAACTTTTAGTGCTTAAATAACACTTAAGGACTACCAAATAATTTTTTTTTTGAATTCGTTGACAAATTAGATTTAAAAAATCTAGAACGGAATTTCAAGGTAGGACGGAACTGCCTACAACTACCTTAACAGACATATTTCTGTTGATATTCCGTATGTACGAACAATTGTTTGAGATAGTGTACTATATGTTTAAACATGAAGGCGGGTGGTTTATATATATATATATATATATATATATTAGAATGGCCATAGTGAGCTTTTTTGAAATATCAACAAAATCGGCTTTTAAAACTTGAAATTTGGTGTAAAACTAAATGTGTATTTTTTTTAGCCCAATTCGAATATGCTTAGCACCGCCATGTTGACCATTAAGTTTTCTATATTTATATATATATATATAAATGTACATATTATTTTACAATTTCTTTGTTTAACAAATTAGCTTTATTTAATAATTTATACAATTACCTTTCTAACGAGCTTAAGAAGTTCAAAATCATTTGGAAATTTACATCAGAGGAAAACATGGAAGTAGGAAAAACTACCGTAAACACTTAATTTCTTAAATTTGTCGGTCCACTATGTGCATGTGAGTTTTACAGAAATCGGTGAAATCGGCAGCGAACGCAAAGAGAACCATATAAGTTAAGAGAAAAGCATCGTGTCGCGCACTTGATCTTTTGCGCTTGTCTGATCTGCTTTATCCTGTCTTTGAAAGTTGCAATGATCGCCTCATGTAAATGAACCCAGCGGTAGATTGCGAAAGCTAAACAGAATGACAAATTAGCGCAAAGAAAATATAGAAAGGAAAGTGGACGAAATTAACAAGAAGGAATCGTTAAAATTCAAAGTAGAATAACTTTAAAATTTAACGGCAGCAGAAAGAAACCCCAAAAATACAAGATTGAAACAATTCGCAATTAGTTTATATTTGTCCTTGCACTATGTTATTTTCTCTGTTATATTCTGTGTGTGAAAGTTATAAAAAAGGAAAATTATTTGATTTTATAAAATAAAATAAAAATTCAAATGGCTTCCATATTTAGACAATCTATATCACAAAAAAAAAACTTCGTTCTGATCATGGAAAAATATTTTTGGTTGGAAAATGTGATAGCGAAATTTTGGGTGCAAAGTTACCGTACAAGTACAAGTTCATCAATTGATTTTTATAAAAAGCGTATGGAAAACATGTCTGTGAAAGACAGTATAAATTATGTGATTGGTGTTATGCTTAAGTTTTGGAAAAAGGCTAACATTCCTACTCTCACTGAAAAAAACTGCAAGAATAAATTAGAAAAACTATATTGTAAGTGGAATAACTTGCAGAAGGCTTGCAAAACTCCATAAACATTCAAAAAACATCGTAAAAATGAAAATGAGTTTCGTGAAAATCTCGAAAATTACACATTCGAAATTGCTGCAATAAATGCTATAAAAACGATGAAGATCCATCAGGATATAGATTTTCTTTTGCTTCAAAGACAAAGAGGCTTTCCAGAAAGTTTATTAACGGGCATCGATACCAAACTGGCACGAAAAGAAAAACTCAAAGAAAGGCGATTGGAAGCAGAAAAAAGGCGTGAAAAAAAGCATCGAGAAGAAGTTGCTGCATCAGGTATTTTTTTTACTTGATTTCGCAGTGTGACACGATAGAGATACATTTTCAAAGAACTACTTAACTAGTTTGCGTTTGTAGTTTTACCAAGTTGGGCAGTTAAGAGAGTATATTATTCTTAAAATTTCAGCATTAAGAAGGTTTAAGACTTATTTTGAAGAAAACAAAAACCAAAATCTTGAAATACTAAGTTTGAAAGCTGCAAATGGCTGCAATGATATTTAAATGCATTTTAAATTGGTTTTAAACCTTGCAAATGCATAATTGTCAGCAATTCTAAGGAATGCAATGTCACAGCTGGTGTTATTTTTAATTATTTTATATCAGCTGTATCGGAAACGAATGTATCAGGAGACAGCGAAATCAATCATCAAAGAAATGGCTCATTCGGTTGTCGATGCCGAAATTTCTGCCGATGTAATTGATGCCGCAAGCGTAGACACTCATGACACCGAATTTCTTATGGAAGTACAGAGTCAACGCTCTTGCGGATATATTAATTTTATTGACGACAGAATGCTAGAGAGCATGGACAAATGCAAAATAACAACTCGAGATGCCATGCATTTTGTAAGTGCAACAGTTTCTCCATTGTTACGAAAACTGCAAGAAATGAAACTAGATTCCATAGCGGTCAAGTTGGATGATCTTGTACTGAATTGAACATCTGTTCAGTCAATGAGAAATAACTTTCGCCGCAGACAAACCCAGTAAATTTTGGATGATTTTAACGTTAGAAAAAACTTATTATTTTTAAAGTTATGTTTTTGGAATAATTTTGTACGAATTTTATTCGTAGTTTCCAGCCACGAATAGGATTCGTAGAATAGACGTATATTAGTACATATTATGAATATTTTATTCGTAAAAACCAGCAAAAAAAAAAATAAATACAATTCTGTCTGAGCTGGGGTTTGAACCTCGGCTCATTAGTTTACGGGCCACGCACTCTTCCAGTAGGCTACAGTCACTTGACAATCATATGAATTGAAAATAATACAAAAGCATTTGTAAATACTACGAATATAATGAAAGGAATTACGAAGTTATTCGTACGAATAAAGTGTAATGAAGAAGAAAATGAAGATGAAATCTCAAAACGTATTTTTGCCACATCCGAAGAATTGAAGGCGTACGACAATGTCGATTTGAGTGATTTCGTCTCACCAAAAACAAAGCGATTTTTCCCTCGTTTGGAAATCGAAACTGGCTTTTTGCAGTCGGATCCTTCGCCATGGCACGAAAGGGATGATTATTGTGTCGAAAACAAATCTGCCAAAACCTCAATGTTGTGAATGATGTGGCCGAAAGAGCAGTCAAATTAATAACAAATTTTAATGGATCGTTGACATACGATGAGGAAGCATCAGCAATTCCTTCTGCAAGTTGTTGAGCACTATCACTAAATGTATCCATTCCACACATTATTTTCGGTGATTTTAAGGATATTTATCGAATTTTTTAATTCCATGTAATCGTTTGAGGTTACTTCTCAACCGATTTCAGACTTCTTGGACTTATTGGTTTGGTAAATATTTGAACTGTTTTAATAAACTAGCCGTTATTTATAATATAAGGTTTTATGAACTTAGGTAAAGACTTTGTAAGCAAATATGTAAATTTAGGCAGTTTTCCTTTATACAAAATCTTAATGCTCATTTATTGCTCAACATGGCGGTGCTAAATAATCTCGGATCGGGCTGAAAAAAACCTGATCATATTCAGGGTCAAATTCTGGCTCAGCGAAATTCGTAAAATACATGTAATTTCAAGACTTTTTCTCCACTACAGCATATACAAATTCTGAAAAAAAGCTGTGCGGACTTTCGTAAATAGATTCATACACATACATTCATACATTCATATTTTATAATTGAGAACAAAATCTATTTACGAAAGTCCGCACAGCTTTTTTTCAGAATTTGTATATGCTGTAGTGGAGAAAAAGTCTTGAAATTACATGTATTTTACGAATTTCGCTGAGCCAGACCTTCAAAAAATTTGTCCATACAAATTGACCCGCCCTAATATATATATATATATACATATATTTATAGTTAAAAGGACATTCAACGACATTTACTTTACCAACAACTAATATAGATACAAGTGACACCGTGTCCGGATCCTCACCAACGATCGTGTCGCCTTCCGATTGATTTATCCATGATGTTTCATTGTAGAACGATGTGACCTGAAAGAAGAATATGAAGATAATTGAATTAAAATTTGTTTCTGTAAGTATGCAAGACACTATTGAAAATATATTTAAAGTGACATTATAATTATCTAAAAAATGTATTTGCTTATTGCTTTAGAAGCTAGCCACTACCAAGACAGTGGTTAGAAAGCCAATTAAGTCCACTCAAGCATGAACGAGTAAGCTTAACAAAACGGACACTTCGGTGTTGAAAGTTAAAGTACTCGATGCTTGTCGATATTTTAAGACCAGCCAAAAACCACAAAATTTAGTTTTCACTTTCCAACCGGAAAATTTTTCTGCTCAGTGATGCATTGAAATTGCTTTTGGGATTGCATGTACAAATAAAAACAACTTTAATATTGATATGAATTTCAGTGTCCTTGGTTCTTTACAAGGTGCTTGTCAATATTTTACAGAAATGAAAATAAATAATATTTAATTGAAATAAAGAAAACTAGCATTAAAATTAAAGAATTGCATATTGACTGTAAACTGTTAACTTGACTTTTTAAGTGATTGCATCTTGCTTAGTTGCAGCAGTCGCAGATTGTAGTGAAAATGATTGATGATAGCTGTGTAAGTCATCAAGAAATGATGGAGTGCAAGTCAGCCCCAACACTTTTTAAGTAGCTGTCCATCAAAATGGAGCTCAAAAGTAATGCTAACGATCTTCTTCAAGGCGAAAGTATAATTTTTGTTTACTTTACGAAGCAGACATTTTTTTCCTTGGTTTTTATACTTCACATTTCCTTAAATGAACCCAGAGTGAAGCATAATTTTGACTTGCTTTAACGGCTTTCTTCAGCAGCTCGTTAAATAACTTTTCAAATTGAGCTAATGAAGCTCAACTTGGTAGAATTTGCTTTACGTGTTGCTGTTTTCAACGAAAGTATGCAAAAAAAAAAATCTAACCAAGTTTTGACATCCACTACATCATAAAGAATATAATGAAAAAATGCTAGTTCTTATTATTTTCTCTATGAATCTTTAATGAAACACTACACTTTGAACAGTCAATTTGACTACCCAATAAACCCCAAACGAAGAACTATTCGCAAACGAGAGCGTTAATGAGTCCGAGATCTCGGACTTACAATCACGGACTCGTAAACAAGCTCGAAACGAACACGAGATCTCGGATCCACACAATATTATGCAAAAAGACTTAGAATTTTTTCATATAAAAATTTGGAAAAAAAGTCTTTTTCAATTGCCGTATTATTGCAGCTAACAATGAAAAAAGTTGTTTTTATTAAAAAACATATTTTCATATAAAAAAGTCGTCTTTGTTATGATTTCGAAATAAGCACGAGATCTCGGACTCGTTAACGAACTCGAAACGAATACGAGATTTCGGATCCCTACAAAATTATGTGAAAAGACTTGGAAATTTTTCATATAAATTTCTCATAGAAAATTATATGAAAAGACTTACAGCCCTATTCTGGCAAATTTGACAATAGTCAATCAGTATTTTTAATACTTCTATGTGTTTGTTGTAATTTTTTTATTTCAAAACAAAATTTGAAGCTGAAAAAACACAATTTTTTAATGAAATTGTCACTATCTGAAAAGCAGTTGACAATTTTTATCAAAATTTTTTTTTTTTTTTTGAGCTTAAAGTTTGGTTTTGATATAAAAAAAATTCAACAACACATAGAAATAATAAAAATACTGGTTGACTATTGTCAAGTTTCCAGAATAGGGCTTTTAGAATATTTTCAAATAAAAATTATGAAAATTGTTTTTGTTTTAATTGAAGTATTTTAAGCAGCAAACAATGCAAAATATTTTTAGTAAAATATTTTATATATTGATATAAAATTCCTAAGCCTTTTTATAAAATTTTCTATGAAGAAATTTATATGAAAAAATTTTATGTCTATTTGCATAATTTTGTATGAATCCAAGATCTCGCGTTTTCTTCGAGCTCGTTAAGGAGCCCGACTTTTTATATGAGAATTTATACTTTTTTTAATAAAAAGTATTTTTTTTATTGTTAGCTGTTAAAAATGCGTTAATTAAAATAAAAAAAAATTCATAATTTTTATATGAAAAATTTTTAAGTAATTTTATAAAATTTTCTGTGATAAAATTTATATGAAAAAATTCCGAGTCTTTTTGCATTATTTTTTTATGGATCCGCGATTTCGTGATTGTTTCGAGCTCGTTTACGAGTCAAACTTTTTTATATGAAACTACGTAATTTTTTAATAAAAAGTAATTTTTCATTGTTCAATACTTCAATTAATATAAAAAAAAAATTAAAAAATTCTAAGTCTTTTTCTAAAATTATCTATGAAAAATTTATATGAAAATAATCTAAGTGTTTTGATATAATTTTGTATGGATCCGAGAGCTCGTTTACGGCTTCGAGATCTCGTATTTGTTTCTTCATTTACTTGCAAAAGTTTTTTTTAAAACATTTTTAAAAATAAATCAGTTATTTTTATTTCGCTGTTCTTAAAAAGAGTTTATTATAAAATTTATAAAAAATAACATTTTTGATTTTCATAAAAAAATCTTTGTATAAAAAACCTATATTTTAAAACAGCACAACAAAAAAAAATTTTTTTCTCGGTTGGGGTTTGAACCTACAACCTACGACCAAGCTCTCATTCTCAATGCAGCAAATTAAGCGACGATTACTTAATAACTGCTATGGTCGAATGGATAATCTCATGGACTTACAATCACGCAGCTGATGTTCAAATCTCCAGATGGTGGTAATTTTTCAATTTAATTTAATGTTAATAATAATAATGTTTGCAGTTTTTTGCCAGTATAAAAATGTTTAAAATGCTCTTTAAAATCTTAAAAAATTGGGTCTTTTTTTGCAAAAAAAGTTGTTGACAAATCGTATTGTCGTATTTTTTAGGTAGTTCGAGGAGGATTCGATATTTTTAATTAACGAATTCTCTCGAATCGTATTTTCGACTCATTCTCGGACTTGTTAACGAATCGTATTCTCGGACTCGGTATCGATTGGCATTCTCAGACTCGTTAACGAATTATAAATTATATAGATTTTTGATCTGTTGGAGCAAATTAGTTTAGGCTCGGAGTTAATTAAAATGCGAGACACTGAAACTTTAAATTGTTTATTAATGCAACGTTTCGTGCATAATTTATGCACCTCATCAGGCTAAAATACAAATCTTTATAGAACACATTTGGTACGAAACAATATATGTATATATAAAATTAACAAATACCCTTAAAATAACTTTTAATTTTACAGCAAAGTGATTCTTGTCAAAGAGTTGCTAATAAGAACATACTGAATGTTAAACGTCAACTAACAATAAAGATAACAAAGCAAAACAAAGAAAAAAAAACCCAAAACACACTAAATACACTAAAACAAATTAAAACATATAAAAACTAATTTAAAAACATGTAGTTGATAAACTATCTTGAATTATATTAATGCGACATATACTCTCATTTTTAAATGTTTTTATTGCAACTTTGTAGTAGACTAGAACTTAGTTTATATATACCATAAACATGGTATTTCATCAAATAGCTTTAACTTTAGCTTTTAGCTAATATTTTGTTGTAAAAATATATGTTGAACCTATGAACTAGTTTTAATTCGATAATTACTATATTGGTTAAAAAGTAGTCACAACCCAACTAGAATTTTACTTTACATAAAAAATGAGTTGTTAACTAGTTAAAACCTTATTTATAGTAAGACAATTGTCTTTTCCAATGACATCACCACGTAAAAAATACCAGTCGGTTCTATGAGAATTGGACATAAATCGAACTAGTTGTTGGATATTTCCAACTAGTTGTTGACAGGTATAAATCTAGTTGATTACACTGCAGGGTAACGAATCGTATTATCGGACTCGATAACGAATAGTGATTTTTTCCCGTTCGCGTATTCGAAAACGATATTCGTTAACGATTAAAATGTCCGAAAATGTGGATTCGTTTCGAGTTCGTTTCGAGTTCGTTTCGAATTCGTTTGGTTTATTGGGTACTTACACATCCGCACACACACACTCCAATAAGCACTAAGAACTTCACATGTACTTGTACCTTCAAAACAAAGTTCTTTTCCAGTTTTTGGTTTAAGGTGCATGAAAAGTTTTCCAACACAAGCAAGCTGTTCGCTTTTATTTTAAACAATAAACGTAGAATATAAGCAGCTTAAACCAGAAAGGTTTTAGAGTGAATGTGTGGATAGCGTACAGCGTACGTGTGTGTCTAACTTTAGAACAACGTGCTTGTGTGTTTTTTTGGCAATCTACAAACACGACCTTATTTGAAATTAACATAATTTTCTATTAGCAAGAAATTACCATAAAAGGCAAATTTATGCCTTAAGTTTTTGGCGAATTTATGTTGGGAGAAAAACAAGGAGAAACACAAAAAAAAAACAACTCAAAAACAATATGTCTTTCATTGTCTTGAGATTTCTACAGAAACCATAAAAAAACTTTATAGATTTTCTAACAATTTCTCTTCAAAATGATTAATTATTACGACTGCATCTTACTTATTTTATATTCCACAACTTTATGCTACTTAAAACAAAAATAAAAAAGTTGAAATGTGATTCGAAGAACATTTTTGACATGAACATAATTAAAAGATGAGTGATAAAAATATTCTGCAAACTAATTAACTACAGTCATTATTTGCAATTACACACATACGCACACATTCACGTATGCAGCCTAGTTCCAAATTTGGATTGAAACACATCTGACATAATTACTCACATCCAGTCTGTGCTTTCTTATACATTACCTGTTCGAAACATTAGATACAATGACAGGGCAAGAAAGAAAAAATAGACTACTTAGTTTTAACGAGAAGACGTCATTAATTTCTGAGCCTAAAAACGTAGTCTCGTGAAAACATAAATACACTCTTATTCTTAGATAAGGTAAATGATTATCGTTAAGTCGTTATTCATGGGTTGTATTTTAAGCTTTTTCTATTTATTGCAAGTTGCTTCGTTATTTATTTTGTTGGTGTCCTTAAAGCAGAGCCTATATTAAATTCTTAAAAAAATGACAGTATAGCATGTATAATGTACAGAATTGAAACTTTTTAACTTCTAACCTCACCTACTTTTTATCTGCCACATTTCTGGGGGTTCCCATATAACTCACAAAAAATAAAAAAATTCATAACTAAATTGTAATAATAATACTACCAAAACCGTCCGAAATAAACAATTTTTATGAATATTTGGGCGGTAAAAGAGGTGAGGCAACACTTTTTTCCTTAAACCATTTCGTACTCGAAACAAATCGACTGCCAATTTTTAGCTTAATTCAGGCTATACCTGGCGCACTTTAGTTTATGTTAAAGTTGTTGCCTCAATTGGTACACATTTGGGCCAATAAGGCCCACAGTGGTACCTTGAGCTGTTCACAAAGCTTAGGATTCGGCATACCGATAATACCGAGAGTTCTTCGAGGTCCTCAGTTGTAAATCAGTAGTAAATATACTGTAGATTCTCTTCTACTTCATCTCTACAGCTTCTGCAAAAGTTGTTGTGGGGGATGCCCAACCTATACGCTTGTCTGCCGATCTAATGTGTGTTAATTTATTAACTTTATCGGACAAACAGTTCAAGCAAAAACTTTGCTGAGTATTAGAACTATAGAAAAATTCGCATAAATTGGTAAATTTTTTGAGCCTAAAATATTATCCTTTCATTCTATCCTCTAAGTAAAGCTTTATCATTTTGACATTTCAATAAAATTCAAATATCCTAGTCGCACACTTTCATTAATACAATTTGACAAGAGCTGACGTCAAAAAGTCACTTGGAATTTTAAAAAGTAAAAAACTGAGTTTAATTTATATTTTCAATGTGCAAATAGTAAACATTTTAAGATACTTTTTTTGTCCTTTCCTATCATTTACATGAAATGATATTAAAATGCCTGGCGTAAAGGTTACAAAAACATTATCTACCTCCCACTGACCATGCTATTACATGATATTAATTAAAAAAAATAAAATTTTCATAAAATAAAATAAAATTTTCACAAACCGTAAAAAAATAACGTAAAATAATTTGTTGTTATTGCATTTATTTGGAACGTAATGAATTTTTTAATTAAAATTAAAATGGCAATAAAATTTAAAAGAAGGCAAAAGCAATTTATGTTTAAATTATTAACAAGCTCGACGTTCTGTAGGAAGCTGGGATTTAAAAACGACTTATTCAAAATTCAACAGTAACATTTATTTCAAGCCAATATTGATATGAGGATATGAAATGTCCGGTGGGATGACATAACGTCCGCGGACATAAGGTCCATGTACATTATGTCCGTTTGCGAAGTAGACATAATGTCCATGGACGAAATCAAAACGAACATAAAGTCCAAACAAATTTAATTTCAAACAATTTTGCTGAATACATTATATATTTCGAATTTTTCAGGAAATATATATTAGTTTTATATGATAAAAAAAAACATTCCGTACAAGGGCAAATCTTTTTATCACAAAATAATAAATTGGGAGGAGCGGGTCCGTTTTCTGCTTGTCAAAAGTCTGTATTGTCAAAATGCTGTAATTTTTACAGTATTTTTAAAATAATGTTTGTCTAAATTTCCTTTATTTCAATAAACTGTTTTTTAAAAATGTTGCTTAAAAAAAGTCTGCTCTCCATTTACAGCATTTTTACTTTATATGGGATACAAAACGGTATTTTCTAAGACTTTATTATTTGCCTTTGTTCGAAAAGTGGTTAAGCTTATTTACCTTAGTTGTTCTAAGTCCATATTTTGCAGAATTTTGGCAGAAAGAATTTTTTAACACAGTTTTCTGTTTATGCAGAATTTTGTAATGCAGAATTTTGTATACAGAATTTCATACATACAGATTGCACCGAACTTTAATAGATTCTTTTAATTCTTGTATAAATATTGAACAATTTGTATTAAAAATCGTGAAGTTTTCTAGTCTGAAAATGCCATAAGGTCCATGGACATTATGTTCGTTTGCGAAGTAGACATATTCGTGGACGTTATGTCATCCTACCAAAATGTCCATCAACTAGCAGTAAGAGATTAATACAATTTAATATCGATTTATCAAGATTTTAAGATGTTCTGAATGGATTTTATTTAATTAGATTACTTTTTAAGGTATTTCTATGAAAAATGATAATAGTAAAATAAACTTCATTTTGACTTTGGCTTATAGCAAATAAAGAATAATATTTAATAGGAAAAATTAAGCTTGAATGAATTCATGAAAAACGTTTTGAGCACAGTATAAAAAATTTGAGATATTCGTTGATTTCGTTGATTATTTGATAAAGTTTTATATTAAAAACTCAATGGGATTTATTCATAAACATTTTAAAGTCGAGTCTAGATTTAGTTTGAGCTTTTTTGACATTATTTCTATAGAATTTGCTTTACAGCTTAGACTAAATTTAAACTCGACTTTAAAATGTTTATGAATAACGCTCAATGTGGTTTGTGTTTATAAATAAAAAAAAATTAACTTAAATATCAAACTTACAACCTTAACACAATACAAGACCAATTAAACGATTCCATCTTAGGCCTTAATTTCTTACCTAACTGAAAATTCTGATGTTTAAATCAAAAATATTTTTTCAACCTTTTCTTGGTTGAACCATCAACTTGTAAGTTTAGTTTTTCAATTATATAGAATAAGTTTTTCATCTTCAGTGGAAGCCGTAGCCTAGTGAGTAGCGTCTGTGGCCTCTAAGATAAAAAACCGCGGTTCAGTGTAACGAGTGCGGCCATAATTCAAAAACTTATTTTTTCAAAATATATAAAAATGTATATACGTCGAGAAAGAATACTTTAATTAAGTGGAATCAAAATTTTTTTAAGATTTGTTATTTGTAGACACACAAATTGTATTACAGTCAAACCTAAATCAGAGCGGAAGCGTTTTTTATCTGTCAAAAATTTCTCATGCCCATACGATTTATATGAAGCAAACCATAATAACGCGGCGGCAACGCTCAGCGGTTAGAAAATCCAATTTTGACAGAGCGTTAGAAAGTAAAGTTGGCTGCAGAAAACGATGAAATTTTAATTTCTGCGAAAAAATTGTCATTCATCACTATGCCCGCATTCAGCGGAGTCAACAGCGGACAACTGTTGTGTTAAAATTTACTGACGGCCGCTTTCTCAATGTCCGGTTAAACACTGATCAGAACTTTAACCAGCAGTTAGCAAAAAAACCCTTTCTCAATGTTCGGTTAAGGTTGAACTGTCAGTTAAGTGCTGATTAAGTTAACGGCATGTTGTGTCACAGTTTTAAAATTTAAGATGGAGGTTAGGGTTGCCACCTAAATTTTTACCACAGTACTGCCACCTAATAATATGCCTTTTTAAGAGTTTTAAACGTCATTCATCAGTGTTAAAGGGTCGCTGATTTCGAATCTAAAGTCAGAATTTTAAAATTCAAGATGGTGGATAGGGTTGCCACCTTAATTTTTTTTAATTTTATAAATTCGGGGCTGGCAAAAAAAAATGATACACCAAAAATGGGTCGCTGAATCCGAATCCGTTGTCAGAATTTCAAAGTTATAAAATTTTGAAATAGTAGGGTTGCCACCTAATTATATGTCTTTTCAATAGTTTTAAACGTCATTTATCAGTGTAAAGGGGTCGCTGATTTCGAATCTAAGGTCAGAATTTTAAAATTCAAGATGGTGGATAGGGTTGCCACCTTAATTTTTTGTAGTTTTATGAATTCGGGGCTGGCAAAAAAAATGATACACCAAAAATGGGTCGCTGAATCCGAATCCGTTGTCAGAATATCAAAATTATAAAATGTTGAAATAATAGGGTTGCCACCTAATAATATATATTTTCACGAGTTTTAAACGTCATTTATTAGTGTTAAGGGGTCGCTGATTTCGAATCTAAAGTCAGAATTTTAAAATTTGACAGCCCCAAATTTATAAAATTAAAAAAATTAAGATGGCAACCCTATCCACCATCTTGAATTTTAAAATTCTGACTTTAGATTCGAAATCAGCGACCCTTTAACACTGATGAATGACGTTTAAAACTCTTAAAAAGGCATATTATTAGGTGGCAATACTGTGGTAAAAATTTAGGTGGCAGCCCTAACCTCCATCTTAAATTTTAAAACTGTGACATTATATTCGAAATTAAATCCGTTGTCAGAATTTCAAAATTACAAGAATTCGCAAAAATAAAAAAATTTACGCCATCTTAAATTCTAAAGTTTGACAGCATCTTCGAAATCATTTACCCTAAAATGGCGCTAACCGAAACCACAACTTGCCGTTAACTTAATCAGCACTTAACTGACAGTTCAACCTTAACCGAACATTGAGAAAGGGCTTTTTTGCTAACTGCTGGGTTAAGTTCTGATTAGTGCTTAACCGGACATTGAGAAAGCGGCCCTAAGAGTAACAACATATTAAGAAAAAACATCGCTCACTAAGGTATCGCCACCATAACAGCTCACAAGTGTTGACTCTGCTGAATGCAGCTTGTATGCCAAACACTTTTTGACAACATCTGACGTAAGGCCGCCGCTCTTATTTAGGGATGAAAATTCAGCGTTAGCGGAAAGCGGCTGGCAACGCACCGCTTAACGCTCTTATTTAGGTTTCACAGTTAGAGTAAAAAATATATAAAATTGTATCTGTCTCGGAAAATATATTTTGTTGTTTTTTTACGTATCGTGATTGTGATACTGGTACCTTTATAAAGTGGTTTCTGGCAAATAAAATAACCAAAATTTCAAAAACTTTAATTTTTTAATATGATATTTTCATTAGTATAAATAATTGTATGAAAGGAAAGTTTAATCTAAAATACTGAAATTCTTTACAAAAATTGAATTTTTGTAGTGATAAGTTTAATACTATGTCTTAAGGTTTTCCTGTGCAAAAGAGAGAACAAACGTTATTAAAGTACTCTTTGCAATAAATTATGAAGAAACTATACATAAATTATTAACGTAAAGAAAATATAAAATTAGTGCAAACCGTTTAAATTTACTTTTATGATTTTTATTTATCGTCTAGTGGTAATCGGTATAACTTCTTTTTTTTAACGATAAAGCTAAAATTTCTCCAAATTCTGAAAGTGATTAAAAAAAAACGAAATAGTACCTTAAAAATTTTTTAATATTTCCAAAGACTATAAAAAAGCACATTTATGGTTTTGGCATGCAGGTGACGATATCTTATTTTGGAAATAGCATGAAGAAAATTTAAAAAAAAAAAAATAAGCTAGATATCACTGCAATTCTTAAAAAAACTGAAGTTTTGCAAAATTATATTTTCAGTAAATTTTTTAAGTTCCGTCAAACGAATAACATCCATAACGTATAAATTGTTAAAGTTAATTACTAAAGTCAATACACTTGAATTATAAATTTTAAAAATAAAGAAGTATCAAAAACTCTCTATCTAAGCATCTTGATCTGAGAGATCATTGGCAGAAGCTAATACGTTTTAACAACTCTTTATTTATAAGGAAAAATACATACTATAAGGGGCAGAGTATTTCAAAACATTTAACTACTTATAAAAAGGTAACTTCGGCTACCAATAAGCATTTTGTAAATAAAGTGTATGATACAACATATATCTTTTTTACTTTAGATACCATATTCACAAGTAATGATAAAAAAAAAGTTTAAAAAAAAATAAAACCCGGCTATTAAAAAGCGCTCTCTAAAAAGTATGATATACAAGAAAATACTCTCACCTGAAATTGTTATGTAAATTAATAAAACAGATTTTTTTTTCTTTTACAGCGATTCGACTTCTTTTTTCAGATCTGATTTTATTCTCCAGAAAATATTTGATTTTTCCATTTTGATGTTTCAACAAAATGATTTGAAAAAAATAAATTAATTTAACAAGTTTACAATAACAAGTAGAATCAACAAATTATCTTTATGGACCTCTTAAGCAATATATTAAAATATTTAAATTGAACTGCTTCAGCTGATTCGTTAACTATCCCCCTTTTCAAATTCAAAACATCCTCGGCTTGACATCCATTATGAAGTATATCATATCATATAATTACTTATATTATTTCTGCTTTTGTTTTCATTCATTTCCTTTCTTTGATGATGCCAAAAATGTGCATTCCATTAATTTATTTTGTTACTTGACACCTCAAAATAAATTGACAGCGAAACGTTTATCTTTGATTGCTTTCATATACAATTTTTTGTTGTTTTCAAGTTGTAAGTACATTCGTCTGTTGATTAGGCTTGTGTTGAATTTGACATTTTTATTTTAATATTTGTAGAGGCTTGAAAACTTGGATTCATAATGGCTATTTATGTTAATATTTTCTAAGATATTATTATTTCAACAAAAATGTGAATATTCAAATTAAGTTAAGTTTAATATTTTTATATTAAATTATTGAAATCATTAAAAAGTATGTAGGTAAATGTTGAAAGTGTGAGCGTTATTAAAATTATCAATTCTGTTAAGTTAAAATTAACCGTAAGTTACTTTTATGAAGTTTTTAACCCGCAATCAAAACCGTTGTTCCTTAGTCTCTTTTAATAACTTTTTCCACAAAAATTTTATTAAATGTGTTTCCCTTTCTTTTATTCCTGCGTAGAAACACCTTTTTTCCAGGTTCGTAAGTTTTTACCACTTTTTCCTTGTTGAGTCTATCTAAAGTTCTTTCCTGTATCTGATGTAGTCTTTTATTCACCAATTCTAGTTTTTCTATTGGGTTGTCATGAAATACGTCAATAGGTTTAGCATCTATAACGGAGTGAATAGGTCAATAGTTTCAGAAATCTGTTGTTGTACCTTAATGCAACGCGCTATTTTCATCAAGGTGGAATGAAATCTTTCAACCTGACCATTACTTTTGCTATGAAGTGTGGGTATAATAAATTGCTCCATTGAAAAACGATTTCGAGTATTTCGAGCAGTGCATCTTGTATATCCACAGTTGATATTGTGAAGAAATTTAACTCCTGGAAATTCTGTAGCTAACTTAATCTGAATTTCGGCTAGAGTAGCAAGGTCACAATGGATTGCATTTATAACATGTGGATTAATAGCATCGTTTAAACATCGTGTAAGATTTGCGATTGTGTCAAAGTAAATAATATGGCGAACAAGTGTTTGGAAAATAGTTTTGGTAATTTTTTTACCAAATTGATTTAAATAATACCAGCTGGTTCTTAAATTGATTTAAAGGGTACTTAACTGTCCTTATCGCATTGCTTAAGGAATTTTTACTGTAAGCAGTTGTTGAAACGTTTTCGCTCAAGTTATGAGCAAACTGCCTAGAAAATCATCAGCCACTGTATTGTCCTTCCATGGGTTGTAAGAAATGTTGGTCTTTGATCTTTGTGTTGGGATTTTTGTCAGATATGGCGAATATCAGCGGTTGGTGTTCCGTTAAAATATTAAAATCTCTTACACCGTGCAGATAATGCCGGAGGGTTTTTAACGCCCATACTATTGCCAGAAGCTCGCGTTCGTTTGTAGCTTAATTTTGTTCCGTTGTTGAAAGCGTTCGAGATATCACCGGGTCTACCATTTACGACAAAACTGCACCTAATGCGCTTGACGAAGCATCTGTTGAAATTTCGAAAGGCCGATAATAGTTCGTCTGTTGGAGCAGAACATCTTCAGAAGCTAACACTCTCTTTATTTTTTCGAATGCAAACATCACTTCGGAATCAAAAGTTATTTTACACCTTTTGTTTTTTTTGCTCCAATGTGGCCATTTTCACCTCGAAGATATCTAGTCAAAGGTTTAATAATAGTAGCATAATCTCTCACAAATCTTCGGTAATATCCCGAAAGGCCAAGAAATGAGCATAATGCTCGAAGTGTTTGCGGAACTTTGTTATTAAGGATATCATAAACTTTAGTCGGACATGTCTTTACGCCTGTTTGTGAAACTACAAAAAATTCAACTTCGGTTTTGAAAAATTTCGATTTTTCCGTTGAAACTCTCATTTCTGATCTTTCTATTTTTTTCAGGATATTGTTAATATCTTTTAAATGTGTTTCTTCGTCCGATGAATAAATTATGATTTCGACGATATAAACATGACAACTCTTGCCTATGTTTTTCCGAAGGACATCATCAATCGCTCTCTGGCAAATACATGGTGCGTTTTCCAGGCCAAAGGGCAGGCGGCAAAATTCATATTTTCCATTATTGATATTAAAAGCTATTTATTCTCTGTCCCTTTCACACATTATAATTTGGTGAAAGCCTAATGTGGTGAAATATTGAGATTTACCTAGATTTGCCAATATTACCGATGTATTAGGTATGGGATATCGATAAGAATTGGTCTTATCATTTGATTTTCTAAAGTCTTTTACCATGTGAACTTCTGATTACCATTTTCATCGAAACCCTTTTTTGTAACAACATGAACTGGCGAGTTGTAAAGAGGGTAAGACTTTCGTATTGTTCCGTTTTTCAAAAGTGTTTAAATTTCTTTATTAATAAATTCTGACACTGAAACAGGATACGGGTAATTTTTGGTATAAGTCAGATCACTTCTGATGGTATGAATTGTAGCCTTAATGGCAGTATTATAAGGCAATGCTCTATCGGGATCTGCAAAAGCGTTTTTATTTTTGTTTATAATTTCATTATATTGATTTTTAATGTGAACCGGAACGGAAGTGTTGTCTAAAATAACTGAGTTTGTTTGACTACATTGGACATATTGAAGTTTGATGTTGCCATTTTTATAAAATTGATACCTCATTTCAGTATCAATTTTTGCATTTACCTATTTTAAAGATCATAACCTTTTATACCATCAAACGTGGGTAGGCTTGATAGCAAATAAAACGATAGCAATAAAGCAAGTGCGTAGAAACGTTGAGAAGAATCTAAGACGTTAACCAAACATCTTTTATCTATGATATTAGAACCATTAATTGAATTTAATGTAAATGGTTGTTCCATTATTGTGACTCCCTTAACAAAAGATAGGTTTTTTTATGTAATTTTTGGATGTCAATTAAAATGCGAAGCTCCCTCCTGACCATTCTCAGTTTTCTTAGTAATGAATAGTAGGAGCGATTTTTGTCTAAAAAATTGATTTCATTACTTTTATTTGTTGGTTGATTGGCTTGCTCGTAATTAGTGTAATAGTTATCATCGTAATCATTATCATCTTGCTGGGAATTATCGTTACGGTCGTAATATTCAACTCCGTTAGAATTTGCATCTGTTACATCGGGCATATAATTAACTTTTTGCGTTTTTTGGAAAATAAACTGATCGGAGTTAGTACTTTTGCGTGGTCTTTTAAGTTGAGGAGCAGTTGGACGTCTGATACAAATTTTTTTCTTGCTATGGAGGAGCAAACCGTTGCGACCGAAAATAGTTGTCATCTTCTATTTTTAGGGGTATATTACTATTTTGTCGAGGAATTTGTCGTATAAAATAAGATGTGCCACTATCAATTTCCATAGGGATTGGTACATTGCTAGAATGTTGGAAAGTCCGCACATTTGGATGATTATTACGCTGTATATGTTGGTACTGAGGCATTGTAGGTTTCAGTTTAGCAGAGTCAACCACTGCAAATGTTCTTGCAAACTCATAACGCCTATGAATCAGTTCAAGCTCTTGCGCAACTGCGAGTGCAATAGGAAAATATCTGGGTCTTGCAGAGAATAGTATATCGCATATTGGTCGACGCAGACCCGAAATGAATACACGTAGTGCATTTTCACTTGCGCGTTCATTAAAAGCTGTGGCTACATCAATATTATCACTATAAATCATTTTTTGCTTGTTAATTATTAGTATCAATGGTTTGTCAATTATATCATAATAGTCTGTTAGTGATAAATTACCCTATTTAAGACTACTTCATTTTCCAAAACGTAAATTGGTTTTTCATCTGAGTACGGTTGGTTAAGCCTTGCAATTATTGCCTTAAAATTAAGGACAGTATTAAAAAAAGCAAGAGTTGAGCTAGCTGAATCAATTATTTTATTTCGGAAAATACCCATTGCAATATAATACCCTTCGGATCCCTCTTTGTAATAATTAATAGCAAAATGAGCAGCACTTCGCCAAGTCGGATCTCTTTTAAATTCTGGTAAAGATTTGATTAAATCTAAACTTGAATTATTTTCCCTAGATTCAATATTATTATCTATAGATACAGGAAGATAAGGTTCTATGCATGGTAATTATAGGTGACTAAGCGCTGAAGAAAGTAGATTAATATGCTCTGTAAATTCTTGTTTAGTACGCTCTACCGTCACTTTTACTATTTCTAATACCTGTTCTTTGCTAACGCTCATTTTGCTGTATTATTTTACAAAAAGTTGGGAAAAATTTCAATAAATTTGTAAAATAACTCTTTTTGCTTTTTGCTGTAATTTAGATAACACGGAATTTTTAAATTATTTTTTTATTATTAAGAACAAAATTTATAAAAATAACCATACAGATTTAACATTTAAAGTTTAAATTTTGCGCACTTTCAGATTTCAAACTGAGTTTTACTTTGAACTCATTAATTACTTATACTATACTTTTTATAAACTTCAATCACTTTTGAATTTTTACTTACAAAATTTTCGTAAACTTTCTTTTTCTTCTGGCTTCAAAAATGTTGAAGTGGTCCTTCTAAATACTTCCAAGTTTGGAATGTTTTCGAAACGTTCAGCACGTCGTGTTATTCTTATTTTGATCCTAGATTAATGAAAATTCAATATACATTTCAGTGATCAAATCGACTTGCTTTTTCAGATCTGATTGTATTCTCCAGAAAATATTTGATTTTTCTATTTTGATATTTCAACAAAATAATTCGAGAAAAATAAATTTAAATTAACAAGTTTACAATAACAAGTAGAATCAACAAATTATCTTAATGGACCTCTTAAGCCATGTATTAAAATCTTTAAATTGAACTGCTTCAGCTGATTCGTTAACTTGTACAAACTATTAATTTTCTTATATTAAATAAACAACTTACACATAATATATTTTATTGCATATAATAATAATTTATGGTGATGTTTAAAAGATATCCGTGGTAAAATGCCATCTCCTATATATTGTTATATGTCGGCCTCTATGTATAATGCACTTTGCTCTAAAGCTTTTGATCGTTTACTACTGTTAGAATGTATTCTTTTGCTATGGTATATCTTTTCGACCAAGGATATCTTTTAAACATCACTATAAATTAGTATTTAATACAACAAAATATATATAATGTGCAAGTTGTTTATATTTAATACAATAAAAAATATATTATGTGCAAGTTGTTTATTTAATAGACAAAAAAATTAATAGTTTGTACATAAAAATTTCTTGTTTCAAACTTTTTAGAGAGCGTTTTTTAGTTGTCGGGTTTAAGTTTTTTGAATTATTAGTTTAGTTTTTTATTTAAATTACTTTGGGGATACAATTTTTATATGATCGAAAGTATTAACTACTAATTAATTATTTGATGATAAAATTATAAACGAAGATGTTTATTATGGTTATTATGATGTTTATTATGATGTTTACTTAAAAATTTTTTTAGTGCATTACTTTATATCCTATAGATTATGTCGTATATATAAAATAAAAAAAATTAACTGGCCATTTCAGCCCTTGGAAGGACTTTATGTTCTCAAGAAGCTTTACATGGCAATTTTAACTCTCTGAGGTTTGCCATTGTCTGCAGAGAGGTGACGACCGAACAGAAAAATTAGTTCAATTGAAAAAACTTTCTATCTGAGCTGGAATTGAACCCGGGCTACCGCGGTTCTTTAGCTTAAGGGCCACGCACTCTACCCACTAGGCTACGGTCGCCACGATTAATTATGTCCTATACATTCAATTAAACGGGACGTCACAAAGCCTTTAATAAGTAAACAAAAAAATTCTTCCAACGATACCTTATTTATCAAATTATGATAAGTAGTTTAGCAGATAGGGGTTTAGTTAATTTTCTTTCCTCTAGAAGACGCTATATTCTATCAACTGTGACATAACATAGCCTTCAACCAGTGGACGTGGAAAACGCTTTCAACGATAACTCATTTGTCAAAATATGGTAGGTATTTTAAAAGTTATTGGCTTAGTTTACTTTATTTCCTCCAGAGGGCGCCATATTAATTTGTATGTGACGTCACATGGCTTTTAGCCAGCGGTTTCAACGATATCTCATATGTCAAATTACGATAAATAGTTAAGAAGTTAGGGTTTAATTTACTTTCTGTCCTCTAGAGGGCGATATATTCAATTTTATGTGACGTCACATAACTTTTTTTATCGTATAATCAAAACGCTTCTAAAGATACCCATTTGCTTATGTCACTAAATAATTTATTTTTACTCTTGACTTAATGTCCGCTAGAGCCCGCTATATTAAATTAAATGTGACGTCACATAGCCTTTAACCAGTAGACTATCAAAATGCTTCCAACTACACCTCATTTGTCAAATTATGATAAGTAGTTTATAAGTGAGACTGGAATAGATGAACATTATTGCGTAACTTTTTTTTTTGTCAAAATTTTGGGGAGCTATTCAAAATATTGGGGGGAATTCAAAAGTTCGTCACAAAAAAAATATTGATAAATTTTTCAGATACTTTTATTTTGCTCAAGGTAATTTTTTTCAAAAAAGTGGTTCTTCAAATTAATACTTGTGCTTTCTACCCAGAATGAGTGCCTAACTAAAAAATATTATGTTCCAACGATCTTAATTGGAAAGAAATATGTTCAAATTTTATTTTTGAATGCTTAAAAGAGGGGTTCCAACTTTTTTTTTTTTTGACAGGAGGTTAAAAAAGAGGTTTTTTTAAATTTTGCTGTTTTTTGTTGTTTTAAAAATAAATTTCTAAAAATGTTCGTTTAAAATATAAAATATTAGTATGCAGTTTTAAACAACATTTAATCTTAAGTAAGTAAAAGAAAAAACGTACGTTTTTAAAATTTTTTTACCGAAGTTATGCGCATTTAAAATTTTGAGAACATGTCTTTTTTCGGTAAACTTATTAGTCTGAGCAACGATTTTATACATAGTAGTTTTAAAGTCGTCGAAATGAGTGTAGCCATGTATTACGAGGAGAAAAAGTTTATTTTAATATTTGTGTATATTTGGTGTCACCCTTAACTAAAGAAATAGATTAATTTTTCATCATTTAAAATTTTGATAAATTTATAATTGATTCTGATATCTTGTGGCAAAATAAGCTTGCTGCTTTAAGTTAATTGTTAGTAAATTAAGGCAAATAAAAAATAAATACTCATAAAGATTTTTAAAGCAGGAATATGGCTTCAGTAAAAAATAAAGATATGTGGCATGTTGGAGAAACCCTTCGTGCTTTAAAGTCGTTCGACCTCCCAGTAAAACAAGAGACTATTCGATTAGCTACTTTAATCACAGATAAAATTAAATATGCACATACTGTTGAGTACGGCTGCAAAAAAAGAGTTAAAAAAGAATAAAAATTAATAAAAACATTAACATTTTGCAATTGTTTTTGGGTTAAATTAAACTTTTTCCCCTCGTGGCTGCACTCATACATACGAAAGGTTTTATAACTACTAATTATAAAATCGGTGCTCACACTAATAAACTAAAAAAAATAAAATAGACATGTTTTCAAAACTTGAAATGAGCATAACTTCAGTAAAAAAAGATAAACTAACGTTGTTTTCTTTAACTTACTTTAGATTAAATGTTGTTAAAACCTGCATACTAAGATTTTATAGTAGGAGCGAAAATTTGGAAAATTATATATATATAAAAAATGAGTATTCCCTTAAACACTTTGTCCTGCCACGGACCGCTTTACTGCTTTATAGAAATTTTCATGCTAATCGGAAAAACAGCCAAATACACTATCGAACAGTGTTTGCAAGTGTTTGCGCAAACACGTCAGGGCAAACAGTCTGTTTGGTCTGTTCGGCCCTTTAACACGGAGGGGAAAATGAAGAGGTTCAAATAAGTTAAATTGTAATATTATAAAATAATTTAAAATATATTAAAAAAAAATATTATAAAAACAGTGTAAATAAAAGTGTAAAATGCCGAGAAAGTGTTCAATTTGCAAAAAAGCAAAAAAACAAGTTTAACCAAAAATCAACTGCAAAATAAGAACATATCTATTTAACAAAAGTAAAATTAAACATCAAATCTGATGCTAAATCCATCTGGAACTTTGTTTACACAAAACGTAAGATTGATTCCTATCCTTCTTTTATGAAGTATAATTCTGTTGAGTCTGATAATGATAAAACAGGGTTGCCAATATTCGAAGCGCCCATCTGGCAACACTGTAACTTTCCGCAGTGATGCCAAATCGACTAATGACATACCGCGTTTGAAGCGTCATTCCAAGCAAATTTTGCCTACCGATAAGCCACGTCGATTGGAATCGGTCAAAAAGTCATCGAAATGGCTGAAGAAGACGAGCAATTTTGGCATAAAATTATCATGAGTGATGAAGCTCATTTTCAGTTGAACGGAACGGTAAACAAACAAAATTGCCGTATTTATGCCACTAAAAATCCACAAGAGATTCAAGAGGTACCTCTTCACGATGCAAAAGTCACTGTTTGGTGCGGCGTTTGTGCTAAAATGCTCATTGGGCCGTTCTGTTTTGATGATGATAATGGCCACAGAGTTACTGTCAATCAGGAGCGTTATCGCGATATGATAAACAATTTTTTCATGCCAATCGTTCGTCGAAAGCGTATCAGGCACTACTGGGTTCAACAAGTCGGCGCGCCACTACACACAAGCCGCACTACAATCGATTTTTTGAAGCAATTGTTCCCTGGCCGTTTGATGTCAAAAAATGGTGATTTCGATTGGCCGCCAAGATCACCAGATTTAACGCCTCCAGACTTCTTTTTGTGGGGTTATTTGAAATCAAAGGTTTACGTCAACAAGCCAAAGACCCTAGAAGAGCTGAAAACCAACATCCGTCAAGAAATAACCGCCATTCCCATCGAAATGTTGAAGAAAACCATGGAAAATGCTGCAAAACGGGCACAATATGTCGTAGAGGCCAATGGCGACCATTTACGAGATATCATATTCAAGAAATAATGTAAGCAAATCTACTTGAACCCAATTAAATGATATTTATGACGAACAGACAAAAAATTGTGGTTTCTTTGATATAATTAAAAATAAAATAGGCGCTTCGAATATTGGCAGCCCTAGTATTTGCCATTTGTAGTATTTGCAATCTTTTTGCTGACTTTTTCAAGACGACTTATTCATCATCGTCCTATGATTACTTAAGTTATCCTCTTAATATTTAATCTGGGGATATTTATTTCCCAATAATTGACACAAACACAGTCTTATCATTTTTAAAAAATATTAAAACATCTTATAAAAGTGGTCCTGATAACATACCCTCATGTATATTAAAATACTGCTGTGAAGAATTAGTAACTTCAATCTCTTTACTATTTGCTTCATCATTAATATCCTGCTATTTTCCTGCAGCCTGGAAGCATTCATTTATCATTCCTCTGCATAAATCCGGAAATAGGTCTTAAATTGATAACTACCGTGGCATCGCAAAATTAAGCGCTTTGCCTAAACTTTTAGAGGCAATTGTTACATCACGACTATCGCACAGCGTTAAATCTTTAATGTATCTTTTCCAACATGGATTCCTTTCTGGAAAATCTACTGCTACTAACCTTCTCGAATTTACATCAAAAACTATAGAAAACTTTGGAAAAGACATGCAGACTGATGTTATTTACACGGATTTTAGCAAAGCTTTTGACGTTGTAAATCACAAACTACTGATCTTAAAATTACATCTTGTTGGATTTCCTATACCGTTGGTAAATTGGATTGAATCTTACTTAAGCAATAGAACTCAATCTGTTATTTTTAAGCTCAAGAAATCACATGAGTTTTCTGTTACTTCAGAAGTACCTCAAGGAAGTCATCTTGGGCCCTTTCTGTTTCTACTTTTTATAAACGATTTGCCATCTGTCATAATGCATTCTAGCATCTTAATGTTTGCTGACGACGTCAAACTCTTCCTTCTGGATTATAAAACTTTTACACGGTTATGTAAACAGTCCATATTTATTGAGTAAAATAAATTTTAATATTCCTCTTCGTCCTAGAAGATCTTTTGAGTTACTCCACATGAACTTTTGTAGAACTAATTATTTGCAAAATGAACCTCTTAGAAGCGTTTGCGGTGATTTTTGAATTTTGTATCTGATGTTATATCCTTAAGTGAATCCATGGACTCAATCAAACATAAAATTAAAGATTACCTGCAGTACCGACGTTGATTATGTAAAGTTCTTTCAAACATATTTCTGATGCATCTGGTGATTTGTAAACACATTATCATTAATATAACAATCTAAATAAATAAATGGACCTAAGCGTAAAATGGAAAATTTTGGTGTATAAACATCTAAATAATCTGAATGGACCTAAACCTGGGATCTTCAATTGCCTCTTATCCTCATGATGATTGTGATTACATTTGTCGACGGTATCGTGGTGTCTTGGTGTCTTTTTACCTCTTGAAACACTACGTTAGATCGGTTTGTAATATATTAATAAGAATGGCCGATAAGACCTAGTTTGTCTTGGTGCCTGCGTTCGCAACTGGTTTTCTCTATTTTATGAAAATTGGTTTGGTAAAGTTGACCTAGTTTGTCGAGTAACCACCCTGTCAAGCCAGGATCTCACCGGCTTCAGGAAGACAGAACGATATATATTATATATATACCTATTGGAGTGGTGTTTTATTGGGTATGAGACCTTGTTTGTCACACGACTCCGCCGTATACAAAAATTGTTGCTAACTTGACCTTGTTTGTCTTGAAAACGCAACCCTGCTTTGCTGTCTGATATCATCGATTTTGACTTAACTTTTTTCTTTGTTATTTTTTATACTTTAATAAAATTATATACTTTAAGCAATTTATTAAAACTTTTTAGTTTGTTAATAATACAGGATTTCAATCAAAATCATGCTCTATATTTTTGAATTGTATTAAATATCTTATTTTATAATTTTAAATTTGCTATAAAACCTGTTAAGGTTTAGCAATCAAGTAAATAAATAAATAAATAAATAAATAAATAAAGAAACTACAGATGAATAGCTGATTTTGTCAACTAACTTGCTTTTTTTTGCTTTCTACTTCATTCCTCTCCAAATTGGCCCTACCTGGTTATTCTACCATGCTCGCTGTCTGTATTGATGACGCGAGTTACTCGGAAAATTACGACGACGCAAACCAAAGATTTACCCTCTACCAAAATCGTTCAACGTGCCTAAAGAAGTTTTCACTAAAAAAAAATAAGCCTTTTTTTACCCTCACGTCCAAAAAACAGTTGGAACTCCTCTTTCAAGCCCACGAAAATAAAATTTGGACATTTTTCTTTCCAAATTAGAACGTTGGAACATTATATTTTTCATTCTGGGTAGAAAGTACAAGTCTTAATTTGAAGAACTACTTTTTTGGAAAAAACTACCTTGAGCGACTTCTAAGCCATTTTCAAAATATCTGAAAACATTATCAACATTTTTTTTGTCACGAACTCCGCTTCAACCTCCCAAAATTTTGACAAAAAAAAATGTACACCATAATGAACATACATATCCGTCAAATACCTTATCCTTTTGCTTCGCCGTAGTAGGGTAAAAAAGAAATTTCAGTTCTCGGACCGCCGGGAGTCGAAAATAAAAAATTTCTACGCTGTGTCGAAAAGTTCTCAAGATAAGCACCAAATCTTACCTAAAGTACACTATCAAATAGGGATGTAGTTTTAAAATGTTTTTTGAGCCAGTCTAAAAACCCTTATTTTAAATTAAAATTTTTTATCCAAAATTAAATTTTAATACTTTTAATAATTATTTTTATAATCTTTATGTTTTTTTTAAATATGGTTCTTGTTATTATATAGAGCCAATAATTAATTGCGTTTTATCTGTTTCTATTACAATATGCTAAAAATTTCAACAACAGAAGTTCTCAAATTAATTCTGTTTTGTCTAACAACGTTTCACTTTTGACGAAATTTAATGAGCAATTGTAAGAAATCACCACGGAATAAAGCATCGTAAACATACCACTTTATTTTCTAAGACACTTAAAACAACTGAATTTCCATCAGATTTTCTTCATTATGTCTCGCAAGAGTGAACAGAAGTTTAATCTTATAATTGATATACCCTTGCTTATTGAAGTGTAATGGACATGCACCATTGTTTTATTTTAATAAAATTCCTTGGCTTTTCAATTAGCCTTATTATTTTTTAATTCTTTTTTCTGTTTTGAACCAACGAAAAAAAAAACACTTGCATCAAGAAGCTACACTGTGACAACGATAACAAAAACAACAATACCAACAAGTACCAGTTTCGGAAATATTCCTTCCATGACATCATTAATATTCAGTTGGCTTGGTAATGTTTTTAAAATAGTCCATTAATGAGCTTGACTTTGAGTGTACATTAAATGAAGGCGGAAAGAACCGGATGTACGGTAGCATCAATGCGAAAGTTTGTTTTTGTTATGATATTTTTTTAGATTTTTCTAGGCAATTTAGCACACTTGTTTGATGGTAGAATGTTATTATTTTATTTGTGAGACATCCAATAAAAAAATAATTTACAAACAAGGCCACTTGGAGTGTTCGGGTGTCTGGAATTCTTTCTAGAATAAGAAATAATTTTGTATACCATTGCAAAGCAAAATAATTGCATACGGAATAAAATATAAGCGAGTGAAAGAAGGTTGTTGTTAATAAGGTAAGTTTTTAGTGAATGTGCCTATTATAAGACCATTACAAAAAAAAAATAAACTGGCCATTTCAGCCCTTGGAAGGACTTTGGCCTAGCTTATATTGATCAATTGTGTTGTGCGTGTTATTAAATGTTTGATCACAAATGACTTAGAACTGGACCTACGTGTTTTATGCCGACTCCGAACGGCTTATGTTCTCAAGAAGCTTTATATGGCAATTTTTACTCTCTGAGGCTTGCCATTGTCTGCGGAGAGGTGACGACCGAACAGAAAAATTAATTCAAATGAAAAAATTTTCTGTCTGAGCTGGAATTGAACCCGGGCTACCGCGGTTCTTTAGCTTAGGGGACACACACTACCCACTAGGCTACGGTCGCCAGTATGGTGGCGTATTATACATGAGTATTTTTGTACAAAATATCTTGCTGTATCAAGCGCATAGTCTCGAAATTTGTCGATGTTTCCTTTGTGTCCGCATGAAATTACGATTAAAATAATATGCATTCTCTTAATAAGCCTTACATCATTCTGGGTTATAGATGCTGTTATTTCTGCATTTTCAAAAAAAGTCGAGCAGTATTGCCGTCGTTCGAACTTCCAAGCCTTCGCTTTGGTTTATCAATAACTAAACCAAATTTTATTCTAAATTCTTTTCGAATTCTCGACTTATATGCTGATACAACCTGCTTCTCTGCTTCCTCTCTTATCAGCCATTTTTTGACTGGTAGCTTGTCAGATAAATGTAATAACCACTCAAAAAATCGTATCCAACCATGTAGTGCTGCTAAACCAAATTAAAGGTTTTTGACTTTTACATTTTTTTGAATCATAAAATCAAAAAAAATAAAATTAATCAATACATCTTTAATACTACAGTCACTTAAATAGCAGCTCTGTGTAGATGTTGTTACAGTGAGTGCATTGCATACCTTACCATCAACCATGGTAAACATAAGGTTGTGGCTAACCTTGACTAATCTCTCTCCACATTGTGCAGCAGATTTGCTGAGGCCACTTATTTGTGATGCTACTCAATTTTTTCTTGTTTTGACACATCTGCTGTTTCTTTAATAAACTCCATGCGAAGTGGGCGACAAAATCTTGTTGAAAAAGGTCGGGGATTTTGCCAAATAACTTTAGATCCACAAACTAATTTGATTGGAACCATGGAGGTTATATATATATAGATGCATCATTTGCAGCCGGACCCTGAAAAGATTGCATGTAGATGCTGTTCGAAACCCAACTTCGAAAATAAACAAAAATTAGATAATTCATTATCCTCCAAAGAATCTATAACTGGCTTTTGCAATACAAGCAAACGCTGGATTGTTAAATTTAGCAAAGCTTGCAAGTTTACTTTGCAAAAAGTTTCAGAAATTGTTATAAATTCTCGGGAAGGATAACAATCTTTTTTTGCGCTCTGCACAACGCTATAGCTGGGAAACTTTTCGGGTGCAGCTCCTCTAATAATGTTGTACTGATGGCGGAATAATTTTGCTTCAGCTAGAGCATCTTCTTTACTAATTTTAGTTGGATTTTTATATTTTTCATACGATTTCCTATATTTAGTTGACCTTTCAGGTGATGTTGTCAATTCATATAACAATTTGGATGCTTCAATGTGACCTTCAGCACTCAAACTCATTTTTGTGGCATACGCTAAAGCTGATAATGGAGTTGAATCTCTTAACTCTTTACATTTCGCTCTTTTAGTTCTCTCGCTGGAATCTTCAAAGGACAGTTCCTTTCGCCCGCGTTTCTTAGAATTAGAAATGGAGAATGCTATTGATGAAGCCAACCAATCGCGATTTGTATTAATAAATCTTTCTTCAGTTCTATGTGCCCTTTTCTACCGCAACTTAAATGTGGAAATAAACTGATTAATTATTTCTTCAAAATCATTCATATATCCCTCCACAGGACGAACTCGACGCATCTTTTCATCTCAAATATTTAAATTTATCGCTAAATCTTTTCATTATATCAAATAAGTTTTGACGAGATATAAACAACGCGTTTAAAACAGTTACTAAAAAAGACAGTGAATTTTATGTTCATAAAAATCGAACTGCACTCAAACACCCGAATACACAATTATACTTCATTAATATACGACAAAACAAACTGTTGTCAAATAAAACACAAACATATGCAACAATGACTTTTCGGCAAGTTTCAAACGGTTTTACATTAGAGACAAATATTTTTTTTTGAAAATTTATTCGTCTTTTATTTTTTAATATTAAAAAGAATATGTATTTCATATTGTAAGAAAAAAGATCAAAATCAATAAGGACAGAATATTCAAAAGTAGTAATATTTCCTGGGTTTCATTTGAACAGTGAAGGCATTACAAAAATAATTAATTTTTTAAGTCAGTTGTACAGCCTATACCGCACACCAACATCGACAGCTTAAGAAGAATAGCAAAACAAAAAGAAATAAAAAAACATTGCATTGCATTTCATTGTTGGTGGGAGCCTGCACTTGCTTGTTTTGATTATAGCGACTGGATTTTTCTTACAAAAAGCTTAATAAATTCCGAAGAGGCAAACATGGCACAACCAAATTTTACGCACTTATTATGGACAGTCTTTATTTAAAGAAAATCGCAATTAGAAGATAATGGTGCACAAAAGAAAACACTTTAACACCACTTGAATAACAAAAAACTTAATTTTTTAATACATTTATTAATCAACAACAAATTTATATGCAAAAAAATGTATATGCAGTAATAACCACAATTATCCGAAGTTGAAGGTTCCATTTAAAAAACTTTCCACAAATATCTTTTTTTTTTAATAAAATTATATTTAAAAAAACTTAAAAATTTCCAAAATTTCCCTGTGCGAGATCGAAAGCAAAAAATTTTGATTTTTAACCGCGATAACTTTTCAACCAGCAATGTCAGGTGAGTAGTTTTTGTTGTTAGTGACGCAGAATTTTATTATCTCTAAACTCGTATCAAAAAAAAAAAATTAATACCTCAAACAATTTTATTTGAATTATTGACATAAAAGCCCATAAAATACCCCATTGTGTGACGCAGTCAAATAAGCAGACGGTTTATTTACGAAAATGCACCCTGCCAGCGGCTTACTCGCTTCGTCATTAGCGCTGATGACGAGGCGAGCTGCTATAATTTTAAATGATCAAGAGCGGTATCGGGATAAATATTCAGCTTAAGCAATGGAATTGTCGCAATCTTTTTTTTTTATACTTTTGATAATGTGTTGTGCCACATTGGTGTATATAGCACTTAGCTGCCTTAGAAATATAAAATTAATTCTGCTCCGGAACGCGTTAAGAAAGCACGCGCTTTCAGATGTACCAGTTAATAACCTTTCAATTCGAACTTTTTAGTGCAATTAGTGTTAAATAAAGTAAGGATACAAAATTTCATCTTGTGCGTTTTTTAATTTGTTTATGTTAAATAACAATAAACCATAGTCATTATAACATAGTTCTTAGAAAACCAGTGCACTTAAGGGGGGGGGGGGGGGGTAAAGTCTTTCGTTGGAAAAAAATGTTGAGAAATAACGGAGTTATTGGAGTTTTCCGCAGGTGCCTCGAAAAAATTTTGTTTTGCGGTGACCTCGATTCCTCAGTAATGGATTATCTGAAAAAACTGTTTTGATTAGTTACTTAGTGTCTCTCAAAACTGACGTCAATTTTTTTTTATTTTATCAATTTTTAAATTTTTTGCAGAACTATAAAGTTGAAATGCCGATTTTTTTACAAAAAAATGGACCTATTTGTTGTTGTAAGATTGATACTAATTGAAAAATTAAAAAAACTTTTAATCAGTTTCTAGCTATTTTTATGTTAAACATGTGTGCAAAATTTCAAAACGATTGGTTTAGTATTTTTTTTGGAACCGTGGTCACAGACTTTAAAATTACATGTTTGGAAAAATCGATTTAAGGTTTTGTACACTGGAAAATTAAAAATAACTGGAAAATTCTTATAAAATATCTACATACAATCATTGATGCTAAGTCCATATAGTATATCACTATCATTCAAGATATCTACGGCATCTTTTTGCTGCTGTCTACCTTTTAGCCTTTTGCCTTTTTTAGCTTAATTCGTTGCTTTTTCATCCGCTCTGCTGATTCGCAAATTGTCTGTTGCGCTTGCACTTGGCCCTGACGTGATGCCCATTTCTTGCATGAAGGAGAAAAGCAGTGTTGCCTTCATTAAAAAAACACTTTGCTACATACGCGGCAATTTCGATGATAGTTGAGGTATCACTCACTGATTTTGGACTGATTTTCCAGATAAGTTGGTTGTAACTTTCGTTGTTGTTCTGGGTGGAACCACCGAGACAAAGTTCCAGCAGTGTGTCTTTACTTAAATCTTTATACATAGGCTTTATGGCTTCTAACACATCATTTGGAAGTGCAGAGTAACTGTGTTTAAAGGATAGCAAGGTCTTTGTAGCTTCAGCTTTTTTCCATTCGCACCATGATTCATCGCACTTTTCGTGCTGAGGTTTTGCGTCAGTCGAAGAGTAGTGATAAAAAGTAGCCCATATAGCTTTCTTAATTTTTTAATGTTGCCCGAGAGACGAACTGAAATTTCCCACTATTTGGGAAACAATTTATCCGCAGGCGAAGCAGTGGGTATTTGCTAGTAATTAATATTGAAAAACTGAGTTAGAGCGGTCATTCAAACTATTATAAATACGTTAATTTCGCTCCGATTGACCTCAAAATTCGAAGCAATATTCTTGAGATGTTATGCATTGAAAATATTGAATAAAAAATAAAAAAAAATTCCCAACTTAACTCCCCTTAATCGCTCCTCATTCAACGTTACCCATAAATAGATTTTAATTTATTTTAATGTAGAAAATGAGTATTGTCTTTAGCAGTTTGTAGCAGAAATACTTCAATAAATTCTCAATAATATTTCTACATTTGGATATGCATCGCAAGTATCAAGTAAATGCAAAATAGTATTAATTTTTAATGCTGAATAAATATCTTGTTGCGCCTTCTTGCAATATTATTAACATAATAATTTTGAAACTAATGAACCTTTTTCGAATTCAAAACTTAAAGTTACTTTTCAAATAATCTACGAAACATTTCTGCCCTCATTTAGATTTTACGGCCATCAAAATGCTTCTGCTTTCTAAAAATATCTAGCAAAACATTTTAAAATTTTTGCAAATGAATTAACCAAAAAAGTGTTTCTAATAATAAATAACATAATGCCATAAATACTAACCCCCGTATTCATAACCCTATTTTAACGATAGTTATGCAGTGAAAAACTTTTTGTTATATAGCATTTTTCAATTAAATAAAACCTTTTTCCAATTGAATGAAACCTTTTACCAATTGAATGAAACCTTTTTTAAATCGATGAAACCTTTTACCACTTGAATGAAACTTTTTTCAAAATCAATGAAACCATTTTTCATTTGAATGAAACTTTTTTCAAAACCAATGAAACCATTTTTCAATTGAATGAAACTTTTTTCTTTTAATGTAAACATTTTAAACTTTTTTTAAATTATATTAAACTTACACAAATATTTTAAAAATTATATTTTTTATTGAGAGATAAAAAAACAGCTTCGTCGATCCTCTTTCCATATTCCTACAATTGTATTAAAAGAGCTTTCGTGTCTGATTTTACTTTTGAACACTTTCCCACTGTACTTTCGGTGCTCTGGCTATAGCAAAAACAGCAACACGCTTAAATAATCGAAAAATGTTCGACACATTCCGTTTGTCCACCACCAGTGACAGTTAATGCGTATCGTTTCAAAGAATTCCTGAGGAAGCTTACTGAAAAAGTAGCGATGAACGTCTGCTTAATTTTTTCTTCATTATGGACAAGGTATATTAATCCAGGAACTATAAATAAACTGTAAGTCATGGGAGTATAATATCAAACAAAGAAATGACAATAACCAATGCGGCCTCTGTACTAAAAACAAAATAGGAGCATTTTATTTTTTAATGGCGCAACAAATTTACATTTTTTTTCAAGATTTTGGAATTGTTTGGAAGAAAATATTTGCAAATATAAAATTCTATGGCAATTTATATGCTTATATTACTTAAAATATTTTTTCAATTAAGTAAGGGCACAACAATAAGAAAAATTCAATATTTAAAACAACAAAAAACTGCTAACTTAGGAAAAAATATTTAAGAAAAGTTGAAGCTAATTTTAAAAAAAAGCCCCTTATTTCTTTGTGTGGGCTTACATTACTTGGTTTTGACATAAGACTCCTAAAAGTCGGCAGCGCAGTCGCGTCTTATAGTACCTGGGTTAATATACCTTGATTATGAACAATCCTCGGATACACAAGTCATGAGAGACGGAAGGCATAGTGTTACAAAGCGCATGTTTTTTTAAGTTTTTGCCGCCATTCTCACCTATGTGAAACCCCATAGAAAAATTGTTTTCTAAATTAAAATGGCACGCTCGTGCAATATTATCTGACTTAGGTTGCAAACAGAGTGCACGCCGAAGCGAACAGGCAGGCAGACAGGCGCAGGGAAACTATGTGAACAAGCGAGACAAAGGTTATTTATATCTCGTTTCTTTGCATGTTACTGCCTGCGGCTTTCTGCCTGCCTGTCTGAATCGGCGTTCACTCTGTTCGCAACCTTACACACAGAGAACAGCATCGTTGACATTATTAATACAAGCGTGCAACAAATTTCACGGAACGACTGCACAAACAACATAATAGACATGATTCTGCAAATTCCGCGAGCTATAGAACGTCAAAATCTTCATTAAATGATTTGGGCAATTCAAAGTTCATTGTAATGTTTTATTATACTAATATTTAAATGTACTAATTCTTGACAACTTTGAGCACAACTTAAGTGAAAAGTATTTATTTGTAGTTTCAAAACAACGCTGGAATCTTTAATATGCAGCTCAAATGTTTTGGAAAATGGTTTCATTTTTTTTTTAAAAAAGTTTCATTCAATTGGAAAATGGTTTCATTGATTTTAAAAAAAGTTTCATTCAATTGGTAAAAGGTTTCATCGATTTTGAAAAAGGTTTCATTTAATTGGTAAAAGGTTTCATTCAATTAGAAAAAGGTTTTATTTAATTGAAAAATGCTATACATAAACGTATTTTAGCATCAACGTTCTAAAAGTATTTTAACGATCGTCAAAATTATCCTGCACTTCATTCTTTCCTCAACAGCAAATTTCAGAGAGAACTTGCAAATTCGGTGGTCTCTTTCCATCTTTTTTGCCACATCTTCTGCAAGCATATTTATTATTTGTCTCAGACTGACTTTGCTGAATCTGTATTTTTCCCGGAACTCCTCGTCGTTGTTTTGTTCAAAGGAGTTGATCCTTGTTCTTGACATCTTTCTGCGCTTTGAAACAGGATTCTCTGCTTCCACCAAAGCGCAGATATTCAGAATATTGTTCATGTCCATTGTTCTGAAACTTTTGTTTACTTTTAACTCTTTTTGCTTTTTTTAATACTTACATTACTTGTCAAAATCAGCTATCCGGCAAAAAAGTCTGTGTTTCGTCAGGTTCTTTCGTCAAGCTGTCAGCTGATGAAGTGTTGCTTACTGTTTTTTTAAAAATTCTCATATTGCTTAAAACGCTCTTAAAATACGTTTATGCACAAACAGCGCTTTAAGGGATAGTTTGTGTTCTAACTGAAACAGTTTTTAACCAGCGCATAACAAATGTAATGAATACTGTCGTAAATATATATTAATTAAATTATTGTCTTTTTAAATTACTGTCAGTGTCATGCCATGTTAAAGTTATACTTTATGTTACCCAAAAAAAAAATTAATTGATTGCACCTGTTTTATAATATGTTATTTATTGCAAGTAAGCAAAGTTTTTGCTGATTAGTTTTCCTTAAACATTTGTCACTCAAAATTTAGCAGCTTAAAAATTTTCAGCACACCTATAACTAGTTTATTGATTTACTATGAGTTTCTTTGTAAAATATCAACGAAAATATTTTGCCGCCTTGTCAATACTGCTACAGCCTAATTGATTTTTTCCTAGCTTATTGTTTTCCTAAAAATGTTTAAGCCCACACAAATGTTGCCTCCCTTAACATTTTGCGGCCCTAGGCGAGATTTTTAAGTGCCATTTTATTATATAAAGTATAATGTTTAAATGGTTTCACTGAACTCAGTGATATCTGCTAATGTCATTTCTAAGGAAATGTATAAGGTAAGAAACACTTACAAAAAAACAAGGATGCACATTTTTTGATCGAAAAGTTGTTAGCTCGAGTCTAGATTTAGTCTGGAATATTTTATAAAATGTAAGCAAATCTGTTGTTTTTATCAATTATTTTTTTTCAGTTTTCTACCAAGCAAAGCAACAAAACAAGGCGTAGGAACGTCTCTTAAGAAAAATTCTATCTCTTTAGGAAGATGTATTTCCTTAAAAATTAAAGCTCTAAAGATTATTTACCACAACATTTACAATCATAACATATTTCAAATGTTGGCATGCTTATCTTAAATTAAAGTATCTTGTGATAAGAATTGTTTTGCCTTAAAATGAAATGTTTTATTCATTGGAATAATATTAACTCTAAGAGACACACACGTTTACAAATGTTTGTTTTTTACGAGTTCTTATAGTATATTGAAATTTTGGATTAAAACTAGGAAGAAGACGTAACTTTACGTTATTTAAATCTTAGTTTACTTTCCTCTGGTAAATGGTTAAGGAGCTATAAGCTTTCAAATTTTACACCTAAGACCTTACACACGGGATACGTTTGTACCTTCTTTTTTTTTTGTGCTGAAATGAAGTGGTTTTTTGTGACATGAGAATATTTTTCATATTTTGTTTTTGTTAAATTTTAAAAGTTTTGTTAAAAAAATCTTCACCTTGACAGATTTATTGGTAATTTTTACAGCAAAAGCACCAAGTAGTAGTTTTTGTTGAATGTTGTGAGCATATAGTTCTTTTGCACGAACTGCATGCATTTCGTGTATTCCTCAAAAAAAGGTGTAGAGTGATTTTGGTCATTATTTTTGATAGACCGCATAAAATTTTAACGACTTGTACCTTAAATTACTCTTTGATACTTAAACTGACGTTATATATTAAAGAAAAAAATAAAGTTTGTTTTAAAAACACTCGAAAAAAGCGAAATATTAATTTATTAAAAGCGAAAAAATACTCAAAAAATATCGTAGTATTTTTGGAGTGTGTCTTTTAGGCTTAAAATAACGCTCCTGCATGAAATTATTTGGCGCAAATAAACAAACTGCTGCGGGGGATTCAAGTATCTTATGACTAAAGCAAAGTCAGTCTGTCTGCCAGTTATTTTATTACTCCCCCAAGTCAGAGAGTCAAAGAGTCAGTCAGTCAACCAGTTTGCCACTCATTCATAAAATGTTAATTGATACCATTTCCAGCGAATATTTAATACTGTTTTAATTGCCCAGCTTCAGAAAACAGCTCCATGGCGTATGAGTTACATTTTTTAATGATATTTTTTTTCTTTACTCATACAACGTGTTGCACCACGATTAATGATTCAAACGGCCATTAATTTGGATTAAAAAATGCAAAAGAAATGCAAGAAAATTTTAATAATAAGTCAAAAGATGAAATAATTAAATTTCACAAGCAAAATGCTCTCCAACTGTGATATTGAAGTTCAGATGGCAAAGGCTCTTTAAAATTATAACAAATATATATAGAGCAAAAAATATGAAACAAAAAATGGACTACATTAATTTCCAACCTTGAAAATATAGCGTAAGCAAAAACAGCTGCCTTACTTAACAGCTCGTGCATAAAATTTTTTAATGAACATTAGCCAGCGACTAAAGGATCTTGAAAGGGCGACTTTGGCAGGCTTGGCAGCTGGCAGAGTCAGCCGCGGGAGCTAACATTTTACAGTCAATAAAAATGGTCGCGCAACATTATTATGCTTCCATCAACTAATGGAGAAAAGCTACTGCTGAGCTGTAAGCAATATTTGCGTAAGTCCCTTATCGATATGTGTGCGTTCGTATGCTTGTGTGCTTGCTTCTTTGTTTGAGTGAGAGACGGTATTGATGCGGTCCTGAAAAGTGGACACCAATGCTAGTGGCAACATTTAAACAAGCATGCAAAGCACAGGCACTTGATCAAATTTCAATTGAATTAAAAACATTAGGGATGGACAGAAATGACACAGACATTAAAACAAAAACAACAACAAAAATTACAAAGGAAGCAACAGCCTAGTCGATAACAAGTTAATTTGAAATACAAATAAGCTGAAAGGCGTTCAATTGGATATAAAATAGCCGGAAGTAGTGGCAACAGCAAAACATTGTACCATTATAAAAAAATAACAGTAATAACAATGATGCTTTAATTTTACATTGTTTTCTTTGTTGTTTAACTTCTTTAGAAATGGACAGACAAAAAGTGAGTGCGAGGTTTGATATAAGTTTTGATATTAGTATGTTTTCGTGACAGCAAGGTGAAAGCATTAAATTAATGAATGTATGTTTTTATTACCACCAGTTATTTTTTCCATCAAGCAAAAGTGCTAAATTTTATGCTCTCATCTTAGTTTAATTTTTATTATATTTTTTTCTTCAGATGCACTGAAAAAAGGTTTTGGTTAAAGTAACTTAATGCATTGACTTTGAGCCTGTCTTAAAATGTTTATTGACTGTTAATTTGTTTAATTTTAGTAAATATTACCAAATACAATTGTAGCTCATTAAGTTCGTATATATTTAGGCAAATCGGTTATTTTATTGAATAATTTTTACGTAACTAAATATTGCTTTAAATTAAATTTTAATCAACTGTTTAAGCTTTAGTTATATAAAGCAAAAATTAAGTAGTAATTACTAAATCATATCTTGGGCCAGCTTTGATTCATAACCAAACTAAGTTTGACTTAAAACAATGACGCTGAATACTGACGCTATGTTTGAGCGCAATCTGTTGTTAATTTGCTGACACTGCTCAATGTTGTCAGTTCAAATGTGTTGAGAATGAGCGCATCAAACAAGGAATTTGTCTTAAATTTTGCATTGCAAATTAAATTTCTTGAATCGAATCGCTGAAAATATCACAGAAGACTTACGGTGAATCAACAATAATAAAAAAAAAACAGATGCGTCGTTGGACACACGAAAAAAATGAAGCTTTTTCGCAGCTTCATGAGTTTGATAATTTAACGGTTTTTTTATAAAAATATCTGTGGAGTTTTGACAAAACAACTTAAGTCTATCTGAAATTCATAGACAAAACAACTTAAGTCTATATGAATTTCATATCAATTTAAAGGGCTTTGTCTATGAATTTCAGATAGGCTTAAGTTGTTTTTTCAAAACTCCACAGATATGTTTTAATTAAAAAATTTTAAATACCATAAAGTTGACTACAAAAATATTATATTCCCAGCAGTAAATTTTATTACCTTACATTATTGTTTTGCATTAGCTTGGAATAATTTTTGTAAATGTTTTCATTTATTATTATGGAAATTTATTAATGAAATCATTGGTTTTTAATATCTAAAATAGCAAACGTATATTACATTATATAGATTATATATGTAGATATAATGTTTTCGATATTTCTAGAAACTATTGCACCAATAGTTTTGTCCCTAATCGTATTGTACACATATTTGTATCACTTTGCATCCGTTAATTATATTTGTCAAATCGGCATTGTTAAAGCCTAGAATTTTTATGAAATAAATTTTTTTTATATACACAAGAGTATAGTCTTTCTGACGATATTTTCACTTCTACAGCCATTTTAGAAGGTATCGAGCCACAATGTTTCGTCTAACAAATTTATCAAGAGCTGGGTTGTAATGATTCCTTTTCAATTTAATTCCACCTTAATATCAATTCCTTGGAATCTCAATTCCTCAGGAATAGAATTGGAAAAATCGTCAATTCCATTATAAGAATTCCATTATAGGAATTGTAATGGGTAACTGACCACTTCAATTCCTCAGGAATGGAATTGAAAAAATTGTAAATTCCATTACAAAATTGTAAATTCCATTACAGGAATTGTAATTGGTAATTGAACGCCCCAATTACATAGGAATAGAATTGGAATACACCGCTTAGTATTTGATTAATGAAATTTTGTACAAGGGTGTGGAAAATGTACCAAGCACTAAAAGTCGGCGCGATTAGACCAGGTAGCGTAGCAGCTGTATATTTTGTTCCAACTCAAAATGTGGTATTAAATTAAAAAAGTGGTATCTTCGATAATACATTTAATTGCAAATATTTCATTAACCGACTAACAGTGAGAGTCAAATATAGTTTTCTTATACATAATGAAGTAGTTTTGAGTTAATAAAAGTATTTGAAATTTTAACTTCAAATTACAGTTCTTGTAATAGAATAGATGAATTTTTCCAACTCCGTTAATGTGGAATTGAAGTGTTCAATTAACAATTACAAATCTTGTAATGAAATTGACGGTTTTTTCAATTACATTCCTGAAGAATTGAGAGGATCAATTACCAGTTCCTAATTCCAAGGATTTGGAATTGAATTGTCCTGAGTACTTTTTGACCCAGCTCTGCATTTGTCTCGAAACAACTTTTTTCGGCATGGTTTTGTAGAAAAAACAAAAACTATTCAGTCGAATCATCTGAAATTTGAATATGCTATTCACAATATCAATGGCTATTTTTGGAACTAGCATCAACGTTTTATTTAAAAAACATTGTATATTTTACACTGTTTTAAGAACATAATTTTCAAAAGCGCGTCATTCTGTCAATGTAAGATATTTATTTTTCTTTCTAGTGCCAGCTATGAGATTTGTATCAGTATAACAAGACACACGCGCTGTATTGCTGCGGTGCAGCTGCGCCTGTGAACGATTCGGCGAATTAAAACAATCATTAAATTCTTGAAGTTGTTGTTGCAAAAAAATGTCTAGCTAGGCGCTGACGACTGCTGATGAAAATGATCAAAATGACCTAAATGATATATTGCCACATATTGCTTTTTATTATCAACTTATGCTTTATCTACACTGAATTTATGTATGCAAATTTATGAAATCCACATTTACGAACGGCCCTTTACTCGTTGTAGGAGTAACAAGGACAAATATATAGAGTAAATGCTCAAAATGCGCATTAAGCTCTCAGTGTGAATTAAGCATTACTTTAAATCAGTGGTCCCCATTTCATAGTTCGCAAACTCGAGTTCAAATTCGAACATTACACCAACAAGAACACACGTACAAACAGTGTTGCCGTTTTCACTTCGTTTTCGAGGCTCACACTTTGACACTTCCTCTTTGACATAAACACTTCCATTTAGTCCGAAGTGCAATTTCTTTTTAAAAATGGCAATTATGTTTACTAGTTGTTCGCACAACTCTAAAATGAAAATTAGAAATGACAGACTTTCAATTTTTTTTTATTTCCAAAAAATTCTTTTAAGAGGCGCGTTGCAAAGAAAAAGATAGGTGGAATTCATGGCAAAAAAAGTTAAATTTATGTAAAGTGAATCAAAATGTATTAAAAATCCTAATTTCTTGCAGGAAAATTGATAAGAACAGCAAAAGGGTTTCTAATAATTGTGGATTCACCTCCACGCGCCAATAAAGATACTCTTGAATCATGAAAGCAGACTGTGGGTTCCACTGAAATTTAAACGATTGCCATTAAAGAACATGTTTCAATTTTTCCGAGTACAAGAAAGGCCTTTGTTGAAAACACTTCCTAAATTTTTTCATAGTATTATCTAAACAAATACTAAAGAGAGTCAATTCGAAGAATCTGATCTAAGAGAAGTAGTAATTTTAGACCCGCCATTGCTGGGTAGTAGTGTGATTTTAATTATCCAACTTTTTCTGAATTTAGTTAAAGAAAATCAAATAAAAGACTTTGAAAGTGAAATGAAAGTATATCCAGCTTACGAAATTTGTTGGAACTTTATTGTGCTTATCGCATAGCAGCGCTACAAATGAACGGGTATTTTCTCTGATGAAACTAATAAAAAGTATGCGGGATAAACTAAAGTGAATGCAGTAATTCTCCATTGCTAATTACAGAATGTATTTTGGAGGACACATTCGCAAAGTGGTACCCATCTGAACAAGTTCTTTAAAATTATAACAAAAGCTTGCTGGAGTAAATTTATACTAATTTGTGTTAAATTTTCTCTATGTTTATTTATTTTTGTTTATGTAATATTTGATTTTTTCATATATGTATGTATAATTTGTTCATGTGTTGTATTTTCCCAATGGTGAAAGCAGACTTCGAAGACGTTGTCTTTGAAGCCGTCGTTTTTCTGACCTGTATTCATAAATTCAGGAACATAATAAATCGTTTGAATTGTTTGTCAATTAAAATTTTTTGAAAACATATTTTCACTCAAAAAGCTGAAAATCTGGCATTGAATACGAATCGGTCCATGAAGGGAATGAGGGAGAGTGGAAAGAGTAGGAAGCATAAAGCGAAGAGAGCGTGATGAGGCACAAATATAGAGCAAACACAAGCAGTGGTGTACTGGTTTTCAGCGAACGCGTACATTGTGCAGTACGTGGATCCCATCCGTCGTCAAAAACGTGGCGGAGTATAGTCGTGCAAGTCGTTTGGCTAATTTGTTCGAAGTGGTCTTCGAGCACAGCAATAGGATTGGAGCGATCTGTCCTCGAAGACTGAGTGCTGTCTTGAAAGACGTCTTCAAAGACGGATGCTTCCGCCACTGTGTTATTTCATTTTACTTTATTTTTGGTTAAAAATAAGATGTGTTTTTTAACCGTTAAAACCAATTTTTGAGTTTTCGGTCTAAATATTTGTTGCTCCGCTTGACTTTTTTTTAAGAAATTTAATTTCACTTCGCTTCACTTCACTTTTTTCTTAAATTTCATTTCGCTTAAAAATTTTGAAACGGCAACACTGCGTACGAAGTTCTCTTATTCAGTTGGTGCTGAGACTTCAAGTGGTTCACACCGCTTGATCAGCTCGGTGTTGATCAGTGTTGAGCAAATCAAACTATCAAGTGTTATGAGAAGACAATCAACTAAGAGCAGTGCAATAAATCACAGTGTGTGTATGTTTATAATGAAAAAATTAATTATGCTAGACTATTCCTTAAACAATTTTTCATCAGCTGTCAGCTTTATATTTTATTTTTTTATTTATTTATTTATTTATTAATGTATGTAAGTACACTAAGAACTAAGTTCTTTTAAGGTACAAAGTAGGATAAATTTTGCATATTGAATACAGAAGCTATAAATATTAATAATCATATAACGAAAATTCAAACGAAGATACAAAACCATATTGTTTAAAACTTTTGATTTCAAGATTTCACATATTGAATACAAGAGATATCATTATTTAACAAATGTTATATTAAATTAAAGAGACCAAAATAAAAAAGAAGATAAAAAAAATCATATTATTTAAAGCTATTAAGAATGAGTTGAGCTTAAAAAATAATTAAGCGAAAGTAAAGAAAGAAAGAAAGGTATAGATTAGATAAAAGAAAAAAGAACTGATTACTTTAATCGACTATGAAAATTTTCATTAGGAGTAATGTTTAGAAATGGCCTGTTTGAAGCTTGCTTCTCCGACTATTGACTTAAGATTGGTTGGTAGTGCATTCCATAATCTGATGGCGTTAATAAAAAATAATCGTGTTGAGTTCAGAAAGTTGAAATTAGGTACTATAAGCATTTGACTTCTTTGCGACTGGAAAAATTGCAATTTTTCATAAAGATATGTTGGCGTCTTGTTCTTTATGAGTTTGTGAAGAAATATGCAATTCCGAGCATTTAGATAATTCAATATATCGCAGCCAACTATATTGTTTTTAAGCTCTGCTAATTGATCAAACTTGCGTAAGCCATATACATATCTTGTCGCATGATTAAATGCAATTTGCTTACTTACTTAATTTGCAATAACTTACTTCAGAGTAAGTGATCACCGGTAGAATAAGTTGAATTACTAATTTACGTCTTGTAGAAATTGGTATAAACTGAGCCGATACTCGTAGATTACGTAAGATGAAATATATTTTTCGGATTACAGCATTAATATGGTCAGTACACTCAACATCAAATAACAATTGATGCTGAAGCCTAAACTTTTCACATTGGTAACAAGAGGAAGTCTCGTGCCATTAAGACATAAGTCTGGAATATCCTCAAAAAGAATTCTGTTTTTGGATACCGGCAATATAAAAGTCTTCTGAGCATTTAACTGGAGTTTGTTTTTATTGGCCCATTGGCAAATAGAATTTAAATCTTCATTCAATTTGAACATTAAATCTTCCAATAAATTTTCTCTACCCGTTAAATTAACTTGAACGTCATCGGCATAAGCATGCACTGACGAGTAATTGCAGCAATCAAAAATGTCATTAACAAATATAGAAAAAAGCAGTGGACCCAAAACCGAACCCTGGGGCACAGCACTACTTATAATCTTACGCTGCGAGAAATTATTTCCAACTTTTACCGTTTGAACTCTATCTTTAAGGTAACTATTAATAAGATTTATTGCGTTTTGACAAAAACCGTAAAAGTATTTAAGTTTATGACAGAGTAGAGTATGACTGACAGTGTCAAATACTTTTGAAAAATCAAGTAAGCAAAGCAGCGTTATTTTTCCTTCGTCATAAAATCCTCTTATATCATCTAATACCTTTAAAGTAGCAGTTGTACAACTATGGCCAACACGAAAACCTGACTGGAGCGGGGAAAAAAGCTGCTTAGATGTTAAATATGCAGTAATTTGATCAGCCATAAGGGCTTCACAAACCTTAGAAAAACACGACAGAATGCTTACAGGCCTAAAGTCCTTGGTCTCACTAGCTGTAGTTTTTTTAGCAATAGGCATTACTAAGGCATTTTTCCATGATGTAGGAAATGAAGATGTTGTAATGCAGTGGTTAATTATGTGTGTTAAAGAACTAAGGATATGTGCTAATATGATTTTTATGAATTTTATATTTATACCGTCTTCACCAACAGCATTGGACTTAATGCTTATTACTTTCTTTGCCACCTGATCTTCAGTGACCGTTGAAAACTGAAACGTTGGCTGAAAATGAAGGTCTGAAGATTCAAAGGAGCTGAGCAAACTATTTTGAGAAGAGAGAGAGTTAGATAGGAAAAAATCATTAAGAACTTCAGGATCTATCTGACAATTAGCAGTTTGCTTACCTCCGATGCTAAATTTTTGTAGATTTTTCCACAAAATCTTCGACGGAAGAGATGTTTTTAATTTATTAAAACAATATTTTTTTTGGATTGCCGTATTTTAAAAATAGAAGCATTCCTGGCACACCTATGATTTTCCCATTTTTCCGGTGTAGGGTTCTTTTTCCAGATATTCCTTAGTTTATTTCTTTTTTTTTAATGCACTTTCAACGCTACTTGTGAACCAAGGACAAGATGTATTCTTAATTGTGACTGTCTTCAGAGGGATATATTTCATAAAAAGTGTATTTATTTGATTATTAAATAAAGATAATTTCTCTTGAACACTTGCACAGAACCACAGATCATTCCAGGGTGTTATTAATAGATCACGAAGAAGGCCTTGGGAATCAATAGACTTAAAATCATAGAAAGACAAGAATTCAGAAGTAGCAGATCGCGACAAGTTTATATTAAATGTACAAAAAATTAAATCATGATCAGATAAAAAGTATATTTGATCAAACAGTAAGACATTTGACACATCAGACAAGACAAAATAATCAAGAAGACTGGGACTGTCATTAGACGAGAAACGTGTGGGCATGGTATCATTAACGATTGACAGACCGACAGTTGAGACATTATCATACACTGATTTTGTAAGACTATCATTACATAACAAATTAACATTAAAATCACCACATAAAATAAAATAGTTAAAATCTATTGACAAATTCGATAATTTAGAGAAAAATGAGTTTAAACTGTTTGACTTACATGGATTGTATACACAAGATATAAAAATTTTTGTCATATTATCGACTACACAGATGCTTAAATATTCCACACTATCACCATTAGATTTGCTGACGAGTTGAGAATTTAAGTTATTTCGACAGTAAATGGCAACCCCACCTCCCCTCCTACCCGCCCTATCATTTCTAAATAATGTAAAATTATTGAGGCATAGCACTGTATCCATAACATCACTACAGAACCATGTTTCCGACACACATATAAAATCAACAGACGAGTCCTCAAACACATATTTAACATAGTCTAGCTTAACAGAATTAAGGCTTCTAGCATTAAAGTGTACAACCCTTAACCCCTGTCGTCTCCTACAAAGAACTTCAACAAGTATCTTGTTATTAACGCCATTATAATAATTATTATTTGAAACAAGCATAAATCAGAAATCGGTCACAAACGCACATACAGGACATTTTACTCCAACATAGTTTTACTACATTAATTTCATGTAAACAGTTCTTTTCGCTGTAGATAGATAAGAAAATAAATTTAGAATGGTTGAGAAAGAGAATATAATAACATAGAATAAGATATAAAATAGAAGTATCAAACAGAGTTAAGATTAAAAGTATGTAATAAATATAAGGAATAATTAAATAAAAAATGTATAAAATAATATATATTTAATACATTGGTAACCCTTAATTTTCGTGAAAGCTCCCCGCATATTCATCCTTGAAATCAGCTGACACGATATTATTGAGCTCATTTTCATTTTCCACGATTAAACTCTCACCATTCACATGCCTCTTGACGTATATACAGCCTCGGTTAACATACACGGATACTAATTTCTTACTCCGCTTGAGTTTAACTGCGTTCTGCAAGAGGTAACGACCGCACTTTGTAACGCTCTCATTTAGGTAACAGCTGTATGTAGAGTTTATACCAACATCGTTCAGCAAGAGATTTCTCTGGTTAGTCCTACGAAACACAGCTGCAGACCGAAGAACAATGTTTCTTTCATGGGAGCTTATAAATTTTAAAATGATCGGTGCATGTGTCCCTTCTTTTTTACGCATGTTTGCTTTCACTCGAAAGATATTTTTTAGTACAGGAGGTCTGCAGCCAACAGTGAAACAAAGCTTGTTGAACATAACAGAGAGGTTCTCCTCATTGCTCTCAGGGATTCCAAGCAATACAGCATCTGAAGCTACCTCTCGCCTCTCAAGCTCACCAATCTGCTTAGTTATTACGTTTACTGCTTCTTTGAGTTCGTTTAACTCCACTGCACTCACCTCAGTTTCAATTTTGTCAACGCGCTCAATAACATCGCTGAGAATAACATTAAATTCTTCTACCTTCTTTGCCCAGCTTCTTTCCATAGCATCAATTACCTTGTTAAACTCCTCTCGTAATTTATTTATCTCCGTATTCGTGCTGCTAATAAGTAAATTGCTTTATTTAGCAAGACGATCATCTAATTGTTGTAGAGTGATGTTGGAGTTAACGGTGGCTGGAGAACAATTCTGCGTAGGCATTGAGAGAATGTTCTTTGCATTCGAAGTCTTAGCTCTAGTCGACATATTATGTAGTTGAGTTTTTAGTTCGAGTGCAAGTTTCACAGTATCAACAAGTACTCCTTTATTTTTATTTTTATTTATTTTTTTCCCTCTCTTTCTTTTTCTTCTTTATAAATTTATTTAGTTTTCATATAAAAGCAATGCACTTTAGCACCAAGTTTTACTGTAGCCTTTTTTTCTCACATATAGTTTCTATTATCAAATATTGTGTTTTTAATTACGCCATACAATGTGTACGATTATAATGACTTGTTTTTATTTCGTTTAAACTACTTAAATTGCTCCAAATTAAATTATTAATTAATTAGAAATAAATTGTCTTTTTTTATGTTTTCTTTTCTTTTTTAAATCAAGTTCTTAAATAGTTTTACTGAAGCGATAATAAAACACATCTACACTATCTTAGTAAATGAAAAGACGAGAGCAAAAATAAACTCATGCGCACGTTTAAACTAATTTTTCCCCAACGTGCGTCCCAATAAGAAAAAGAAAGTGTTGCGGTCGGAGGACTCCGAATGTTATTCGAAATCAAATCTGTATATTTTAAGTTTTGCTCTATTTTTATTTTATATAACTTTTCAAGGCAAATAATGTAAATGAATGATAAAATAAAAAAATTTAATAAAATATTTTAGGATAAAAGATTTATTTATTGAACAATAAGATGTTAAATTCTCATGAGAGAAAAAAACCGGCAGTTACAGTAGCTAGCGATGATTGCTTCATGACGCAACAAAGCAGTGAGCATTGAGCATTCATCATGTTCCTGGTATAGAGCTTGAATTGATCGAAAAGTTGGATTGAAAACTGGAATTACGTAAGAGTATAAGAGACAATCTTTGTCAAAACGGTCAACAAAAATATAGACCGACCCCAATCATGCTGATTCATATGAAAGTTTCAATACGGAAATTTAACAAAAAAAATATTTTTTTTTTTAAATTTTTTCCGATAATAATTTTTAGTGGAGGTGACTATAATGATTATAATGAGGAGAAAAGGTGATTATAATGATTTTAATTAATTGTTATGGACTTTTAATTAATACCTTTTTTTCATTGGACAATCAAAACTCTTCTAACAGTATCTCATTTTCTTATGTCACTAAAAATATTTTTTTGCTCATGATTTTATGTTCGCTAGAAGGCGCTATATTAAATTAAATGTGACGTCACATAGCCACTAACCAGAAGACTATCAAAACGCTTCCAACGATACCTCATTTGTTAAATTTTGAAAAGTTGTTTAGAAGGGAGACTGGAAAAGATAAGCATACATACATACAAACATACATGCATACCGGGCAAACACATATACTACCTCTCCTTTTTGATTCGTTTCGTCATGAGTTATTCTATTTAAAAACTATGTACAGTAGCTAGACAACACAAAGATTACGCAAAAGTCAAAGTTCAAGATAATGGATACAACCAGGCCCGTAGACAAGAGATGTTGTAGGGGTTAACCCTCCCTCCCCCCCTTAGGGTCTAGAAAGTATAAAAATCTAATATATCAGTATTAAGGCAACTACAACGCAACAGATTAAAAAGACTTTTCTTATTAGATTATAGATAATATAAAGACTTCGGCATAGATTGCTATTTTATATTCGGGCAGGGTTACGACGGTGCTCTCATGAATGGTACACTACAAGCAGCACAAGCGTATGTAGCGGAAGAAAAGCTACAGGATGCTGTTATTAAAGCTTTATACAACGCAAACGTATTTCAAAAAACCACAATATCGCCTCTCGCATTTCAACCAATGAAAACAATAAAAACTTTTGATTTTCAAATTGCTATTAATGTGGTCGCAGTTCCAACAAAATACATTTGTGATCAGAATTTTATATTATATTTTATGTTATATCAAGTATTTTATGTTATTCTAACAGCCGTATTCATAAGAAGTTACAAACCTCTTGTAAGCCCTTTGTAAGACACAAGCCTAAAAACGTTATTCATAAACGTTCAATAACGAAAAAAACCTCCTGTAACAGCTTTACAAATGACAGAATTTCAAAATAGGAACAAACTTTCTGTAAACCTTCAACTCATGCCTCCTACAAAGCTATTTTAAATTTTAATGTTCTCAATTGAGAACAATCTTCTCATTTTGTGTCAAACTAAAAGAAAACCCAGTTGTTTAAGTGAAGAAAACGTTTTCGAGCCAGCGCTTGGCAAGTGCAGAGAATGTGTTTTGTAGATTCCTCCTCATCTCTACAGCTTCTGCAAAAGTGGTTGTGGGGTATGTTTAATCTTTGAGCGTGCCTGCCAATGAAGCACTACCTAGTCAGGATCCCTATCATGGTGCGAATGTGGACTTTACTGAGAGAAATGAGTTCTTTTGAACACTTAAGATTGAGTTTAGGCCAGACCTGCTGACCATCTTTTGTTGGTTTTCATGCTCGACAACTCATGTGTAAGCAGTTTAAATGTGGTGTGAGGAATACTAAGGTGTTTCCTATATAAAGACTGCTACTTGGTAGTACCTGTACGAGCGAGTTCATCTGCTTTACAGTTACCTAGAAAATCCTTATGTCCAGGAATCCAGCATATAAGGATTTTGAGCTACTTTGCCATCTCATTTAGAGATCTTCGGTAGTTTAGAACAGTTTAAGATGTTATTTCAACAGTTCCTAGGGCTTTCAAAGTGGCTTGACTGTCAGAAAGTATGCAAATATCCATGGAAGATATTTCATTTACCTGAAGCCAAGTTAACGCTTCATGTGCAGCAGCGATTTCAGCTTGAAATACACTGCAGTGGTCAGGGAGACTGAAGGATAAATTAGTGCTTAATGATTCTGAGTAGACTCCTTCACCTACTTTGCCATCTAGTGTTGATCCATCAGTAAAGATCTCAATGATATTGTGAGATGAACGGTTTTCTAGTTCCCACTCTTCTCGAGAGGGAATGGATACATCGAACTTCCTTTTAAGGAATAGTTTTCGTGTGATGTAGTCAATGGACCTAGGTAAGGGAGGGAGAAATTTTCTAATGCAAGAATGTCCTAGTATACCTTCTTTCCACTGGGAGGTGGCTTCTAGGCCGATGGCTGTATTAGCGGCCATCTGTTTAGCTAGGATATCAAGTGGTGTAAGATGGAACATTGTTTCTAATGCGTCTGTCGGAGTGGTTCTTAGGGCTCCAGTGATGCACAGCTCCGCTGATCTCTGAACTTTACGGAGAAAGTTAAGGGGAGTCTGTTTTTCGAGTGCATGCCACCAGACAATAGCACCATATAGCAAGATTGGCCTTACAACTGCTATATATAGCCAGTGAGTAACACTTGGTTTTAAACCCCATTTGCTACCTACTGCCTTTTTGCATGAGTATAGTGCAATATTCGCTTTTTTGGCTCTCTCGAGCAGATTGGGCTCCAGTTTAGTTTCCCATCCAGTATAAGGCCCAGGTATTTTGCTGGATCTGAGAAGCCAAGTCTTGTGTTTCCCAGTTTAGGAGGACTAATAAAAGGCACATTGTGTTTTCTGGTGAAAATCACAAACTCAGTTTTATTAGGATTAACGCTGAGCCCACAGCTGATAGCCCAGTTGACTAGAGTATTTAGGCAGTTTTGTATTATGTCTCGAAGAGTAGATATATATTTTCCAGAGGTAACAATAGCAAGATCATCGGCATAAGCTATCACCCTGCACCCCTCTAGTTCTAGTTTAACTAACAGTTCATTTACTGCTAAATTCTAGAGTAGAGGCGATAGAACCCCTCCTTGAGAGGTTCCTCTTGGTACAGATCTTAACGTGGATCCAAATTTTGCACTGATTTATGAGTGCTATCAGTGCGGCATCCACCCCAAGCTCCGTCAGCGCATTGGTGATAGCTCTAGCCTCGACGTTATTAAAGGCTCCTTCTATATCAATAAAAGCATAATCCTTTAGGTGGAGGGATTTTTCAATGATGGAGGTTATGGAGTGGAGAGCTGTTTCCACAGATTTTCCTTTGGTGTAAGCATGTTGTGCTGTTGATAATGGCTTCTTTTCAATCATGGATCTCAAGTGAATGTCAATTATTCTCTTGAGGATTTTTAGAAGAAAAGATGAGAGACTAATTGGTCGAAGGTCTTTTGGGTTTACGTGTGAGCTTTTGTCTGCCTTAGGTATAAAGATAACCTTCACATTACGCCATCGCTTGGGAATGTGGTTTAGGTCAAGGCAGCTTTGGTAGATCAACAAAAGCCGCTACTTAATGATGCCATACGACTTTTGAATTTCTATGGAAGCTATACCATCTGGTCCTAGTGACTTAAATTTTTTTGAAGCTACTGATTGCCCATTCGAGCTTTATTTGCGGGAGTATTTTTAGAGATCTGTTCACAGATGGTAACTGATATTCCTGAATTGGAGCGTAACATATCTCTGAACATCCCGGAAAGTGGGTTTCTACTAAGACATTCATTCTTCCTTTTTCATGAAGATTGAATTGGAGGGATGAAAAGCCCGTAAAAAATCAATAAACTTGTACAAAGAAATTTTTCGCTATTTCTACTAGAAATATTTTTAAAAATTTTTAATTTTTTTATTTTTTTTTTTCAAAACGTAGGGATAATTTTTAACATTTTTGTAATATCGTATTATTTTTGTAAAATATGCACCGAAAACGTTATTATCCAAATCTACTATCCTAATGTACTATTCTAAAGTACATTGGTGTCGGAATCGGAGGGAAACGGGGGCAGTTGCCCCCCACTTTTTTAGCTAAATAAACAATTTAAAAAGAAAACTTCAAAAGTTGTTCAAAATATCAGTTTTTTTTACAACGATAATATTTTTGTATTATATATTTTCCTCTTCTTTCTTTCTTCTTCATAAGCATGCTTGCGGATAACCATTTTCTGTCTCTGTGTTTGCAAAAAGATAGAACAAAATGTAGAGGGTATACTGCAAACCCACCACTTCAGTTTAAAAGCTCCCCTTAAGGGTAAATGTAGCTTAATACTGTAATATTGTAATCGAAGCCTTGAACGGAAAAGTGCCTTCTGAACAAAATCTAAAAACAAAATTAGATCTTTATGCAGATGACTTTGATGGGAGCGACCTCCACGCGCAACTTAAAATGCTGAAACAATTGCCTGGCCAAACACCTTCAAATTGTAGTGTTATTGTATCCCAATTTGCAAAAAATTCGGATACTGTAAAAAAACTATTAAATTAAGTTGAAAAACTTATTGCTTTGCTTTTGACTGTGCCTGCATCAGCAGCTTCATCTGAGCGTTAGTGCACTAAGACGACTTAAAACGTATCTTCGAGCAACTATGACACAGAAACGACTCACTCATGCGGCACTTATACACATTCACAAAGATAAAACCGAAGAATTGAATTCGATGGAGGTGGTGAAAGCGTTTGTTTCTCGCAAGGACAGAAAGAAACATTTTGGAATAATTTAAATTGATATAACTATTTGTACCTTATTGCATTTAAACCATGTAAAAATATACCTAGTCTTGCTTTATAAAAGCAACCATTATTTCTTATATTTTCATATTACCATATGAAAGATTCTTTAAAGAATGATCTCTAATATTGAAATTGGAAGAAATTTTTAAAATATTGAAATTTTAATATTTTTTATATATTTTTATATTTTTTTTTTTATTTTAAACTAAAATAAAAAATTTGTTTATTCACATTCATGTTTCTTTGAAGAAATTTTGGTGAACTTTTTTTGCACCACCATTTGTACTGCCCCCCATTTGTACTGCCCCCCCAGATGAAATTCGCACCCGACGCGCTTGCTAAAGTAATACAATTAAAGCCCTCAAAAAACCATTAAACTCTTTCCAAGAAAATCATTTAAATAAAAAACAGAATTTTGTAGTGGGAAAACTGTTGATTAAAAACCCACTTTTATTATTTTTTACTAAGACACTTTTCACATATAAAAATCATCAAGTTTTAAGAGATCAAATTTCGACGTGATTTAAGTAGACTGTATTTCTAGCGGCTCTCGAGTTTAGATAAAATGTAACCCATGCGTTGTTCATCGGTGACAGCAATGGCAGATTCATGTACTACGGTGTACAAGGCGCTCAGTATTTTGAGAATGGCATAGATAAGCTGTGAAAATAATTATGTTTAGTAAGGAAAGATATCAAATTAAGTCTTCAGGTCTTGCGTGAAGAATTGTAGGCAAGGTGGCTCAGTCATTCTGAATTTTGTCCAATTGATCATATTGAAATATGATTCACTTTCAAATCTTATAAAATTGTCTACTTTTGGACTGAATATTTGTCAAATGCAGCCTGTTGTTTCTTTGCGTGCTGCTAAAATCTTTACATACCCATCTGAACGCACTAGCGGATCTTGGTCCGTTATCATCGATAACAAAATATTCTCGGGGTGAAAGAAACACGCTTTTTTTAATGCAAAGACGGACGGCTTGTTGAACTACTTCCGACAACTGACGAATCCAAGATACATATTTGAAATCGCACTTGCAACGCGAAATAAAGAACAATCTGTTCCACTGATTTATGTTGCATCTAGATGGACTTTTAGCAATATTATAGTAAGCATTCACAAGCTTATTTAAACGTTTACGAATAGCTGATTCAGATATAATTGGAATGCCCGCGCGTTTCCACAAAAGGCTTACCTTTCTGACAGCTTCTTGTTTAAATGCACCCAACTTTCGATTTTGATCACTGTTATGATGCAGATATAACAAAGAATTAATCACATCACGCTCTGTTGGCAATTTGGGGTTATTAAATTCACTAAAAAAAAAAGACATTTTTTATAAAATTATTTTTATGCACTAACATATATTATTAAATCGTTAAATATACGCAATTTCAACTGATATGTCACAGATATTTCAATTTGCATTTGAAAAGTAACTCAATACAACATTTAAGGTAGGTTATCTAGAAACAGTTTTTCTACTATAAACTTTCCATGTGTTTTATTTTTATGATAAAAAATACGAATTAAAATTAACTATTCCTTAAGATCGAGCTATTAATGTCGAAGGTTTGACGAAGTTTAACAGGAGAAACCAGAATTGCTGACTGATAAGAATATTTTCGGTGCATATTTAAAAAAAATAATTCGATATGATAAAAACTTTAAAAATTTGCACTACGTTTTGCAAAAAAATTCAAAAAAAAATTTAAATATTTCTAGTGAAAATAGCGAAAAATTGTTCTTAAAAGCTTATTGATTTTTTACGGACTTACCATTTCTGAAATCAAAATGGTACCTTAAGATAGTAGAAACTGAGGTCCAGTGGGTTAGTACTATAAGGGGTCAACTGAGGACAATGAGTCCTAAAAACAAAAAATTAGTCTTCCTAAGACAAAAATATAAATATATAATTTTTTAAGATCGGACGATAAAAAAGGGTTAATGCGCCACCCCTATGTTCAGTCAAAAAAAAAAAAAAATTCGAAACTATCTTTCAATAATGCTTCAGATTAGCGGGTGTGCGGTGATTTTTTTTCCTACAAGGCGAGACGATCTACTGGTCACACATGAGTTTTTGATTGAAGGACCAATGCTGGAGTTTGTTACTTTTCCGCCTATCTTCTAGTTTGTAAGTTCATATCATGTTGTGTGTATTCATTATATTGAAGGTTTTGTCTTTTTTTTAGAAATAATTTGCTTCTTAAAGACAGATAAGTCAAAAAAGGCTACCGTTTGACTGATTGCTGCAGGTCTGGAGCTCAATCAAAAATTTGACTAATTCGATAAAGTGTTTGAAGTTAATTTTCACTCTCGAAGAGAGTTCATTTTTTTACGTAGGAAAGCAACAACAAATTTTAATTGATTGAGTCATTTGACATCCGTGAAAATACCTACTGTCAAAAATGGTCTTTCATTAGCCGCGGGAGTTTGCTTTATTATGTAAAGATCACTTGTTTGTTTTCGACTTTCTGTAAAAAGCAAAATTTATTGTTTATGATTACTATCACTATCGGACTTGTCAAGTACTATATAAGGTTGAGTTTCGAGTACGATTAACTATCCAAATACTCAACTAGTTCGAGACGAGTTGAATCGAGTACAGAAACACTTAGTAATAAAATATTTTTAATTCTTACCTCCTTTTTTCCAAATAATTACTATTATCTTTGAACATTTGGATGGGTGTCATGAAGACAACAGAAATTTACTTTGGATTGAATTACCTGTTGAGGCAGTCTAAACATTGTTACAAAATATTTAAAATAAATTGAATTCATATGAAAATGTATAAAAATTTCATTTAAGACAAAGAAGCCAACAGCCCGCGCTAAAATATCTATTGAATTTTTTTTTGTATTTTTATCTATCTCGCATATTCGCATAAAAATAAAAAATTCATAATTCATAAATATGACAGACTTTTGCTTGAACTTAAGCAAGGAAAATAATTTGTTACAAACTTATGAAAGTAAATTTTATTTTGAAATAATTTATGAGAATTTTTACATTATCAAATTATTATTATTTCCTTATATTGCTATATTTGTTCTTTGTTCTAAATGCTATTTGATATCCTCACACAATTTAGTGTCTCTACAGACTTCTTTGCTGTTGTCCTACTCTGCTCTGCCCTCTCTTTTGAGCATCTTCGTAATGTTTGAGCCACAAGCCAGTAACGGCAGAAGAATAGCCTGACATTAAATGAGAAACTGAGTTATGAATACCATTCCAAGCTTCAGTGCAAACATGACCACACACTTACTCACACACTCATGCACACTATCTCCACTTCAGCAGCTCACCAACGTTGTGTAAAGTCTAATATTTACGGTTGGTCACTTAAAAATTCTTAACTTCATTATTAATAAACATTCTCAGTTCTTTCACCAAGCGTTTCAACCGATGAACGTTCATCAACACTGATGATACCTTAGCAAATTAGTCAAAGTAGTCAAGTTATGCATATTTTTGAAATATTAAAATACGGTTAAAATAAGTGTCTGTCTGCTGTTGAGCTTCAATCTCTACACCAAGAGTGTGAATTTTGCCCACGGTAAGCATTTTAAAATCTTATTATTTACTGCTTTTAAACACATTTATGTTGGTTTGTATGTTGAAATCTACAAAAGGACTTGGCAGCTCCGGTTGCTACATTTTTCTATCACTAGTAAAAAAGTGAAATAAATTTGGTATTTTAATAGATTGAAAAGTAATCTTTATAGTATACATTAAATTTTCATTGCATACCTTCAGGCTTAAATTCATATGTCTGGATTTTGCAACAGAAGCTTATTTGTTATATATTACCCAAAAAACCCTTTCAGCAGCATTCACTGACATACATCCCTGCAGTGAAAAATCGAACTAGTTATGAATTTGACTGGTTAACTCACTAGTTAAAATAAAACTAGTCAAAAATATGCTAGCTGTTACACTAGCCAAATCCCATGATAGAATTACCAGGTATTATTATTCGCTGAAAATCAGCTGGGGATAGACTGTCATTTTGGGCATATAATGTCAAAATGAAGCGAGTAGATGCAAACAATGTTGCTTCTTGTATTATTTGAAATGAGAAAACGACAAAGAATTATTTATCTTGTCTTTGAACTATTTATATAAAAGCCAAGTGATAAACATTGATAAATAGCAAATCTTTTGCCTCATTGCATCAAAAATTAGGTTTCTGCATAAGAAAAACAATATAGAGAAAATCATTTAATGATTTAGTGTTTGATTGATTAATAAATGAATTAAAAAATTTGATAAAAAAAGTACACCTATATTATAAACTTCTCCAAACTTAAATGTAGTCTGTGGCATAAAATTTAACAGAAGTAACTAGCAGCAAAAGTATTACTTACTTCATAGATGTACAGATCATGACAAAATAGAAGACCGAAAAATCCCCTTTTACTTCTTGGTGTTTTTAATTGCACTTTTATTTGACACTATATGCCCCTGGTAATTTTACCATGGCCAAATCCTATTAACCAAAAATTTACTATATAAATTACTATCTGTAATTCAGATAGTTCCAAAATACAAGCTGTTTTACTAGTTACAAAAGAACTAGTTGCTTTACTTATAGTTAACGAACTAGTCGCATTTTGACTAGTTATAAAATACCAACTGTTTTTCTAGCCCATAACTAAATAGTCATAAATGTACTAGCTTCTTTGCTAGTTGCAAACTCGCTAGTTCTGCATAAATTTGTAAACATTAAATAAATTTAATTTTAAGTTGTAAAACAGTTGTAAAACGTTTCAAAGATTTACAAAATTCTTTATTCTGTTACATTCGGTATTAAATACAAACTTTAGTTGCTACAAAAATTTGATTATATTTTCATTTATTTATGGAGTCATTCGGTTGAATCGACTCCTTAGACACCCCGTAGAAGTTATTTCGAAAATTGCTTCAAAGCATTAAAAAAAGACATTTTAAAAACGTTAACAAAGCAACATAATTTTTTGGTTTTTGTATTTTTTTTTTCAACTCTCACATTGGGTATTTTCGTATTTGTTTTGAATCGCACATTCACCTTCGGATATAAAATATTTTCATTTATTTTTTCTTCCTTTTGATTTTACATTTTTATTTACTTAATCATTTTTGTCATATTTTTTGACTTAAATAAAATATGTTAAAAATTATGGTATTAAGGATGTAACAGATTTTTACAATGAAAGTAAAATATATTGTTGTGAGTATACTGTAAAAATTTGAGACCAACATTTAAAATATTAATGAAGTTATAGCACATAGTCAAGAGCGCCGCATAACTGTATATTATTAAGACTTTAAAAGCGTTTTTCTTCACACAAAAATGTGTTTTAAAAATTCTATCCAGCCGATTGAACAAAAATTTTAATACGTTATTATATACGCCATGGCTCTCGCAGGTAGTAGAATTGTACATTTAAAATAATTTTTTTTTTCTATTTCACCCCCGAATTTTCACAAAAAAACTCAATTTTTAAAATTTTTATTTAGATATCCGCCATTTTGTTATTTTTTAATGAAAATATTTAAATAAACTACTTGCCAGAATGACAAGTCTAGGGAACAATAATCTATTTAAATTGTTTCCTTTAAATTACTTCGAGTGCCGTTATTACCCGGGCCAGCAAAACACAGTATATTTTGTCCACTTGGGCGTAAAAATTAAAAATAAAATTGCTAAATAAAAAAATAATTTTTGTATAGTTTCAGATATTCGTAAAACCATTTAAAAAAATTTAAATTAGAAAAATAGAAATCTAAAAATAGTTTGAATCAGGGTTTAAATTGCTGCAGGCTAGTTACCAAAAGCATCAAAATATTCAGTGTTGCTGTGCTGTCGCATTTAAAATTCTCCATAAATATAGTTTGCTTCTGCTGCAAACTATGAAAAAAATGAATGGTCACAGCAGCAGCAAGCGATCGGTTTTTGAAGTCGTGTCTGCTTCGCTGCTTCAATTTTATAGCATTTACGAAGCCACAGCAACAGCAAGCCATCAAATCTGATCAAGACGTGTCTGCTTTCGTTTTTGTCATATATTGCATATAACAATGCCTTCTTATAAAGACTGTGAAGTTCGATCATTCCCTACTGAAAACAACAACTGTACACTGCTGCATAAAGCACAGCAACAGCCAGCTACTGAATATATCGTAGCAGCAACTGCAAAGAACAACTGTGCACTGTTGTATATACTGCTGCAGCTGTCGTCAGCGTCTTAGGCTGCCGGCATAGTAAGCGCCGAAGCAGGCAGGCGCAGACAGCAACCCGCTCCATAAATAACTACCGCAGAGTGAATGCGAGAAGCAGATCAGATCAGTGTGACATAGTTTGTTATTGTTTTGCTTTTTTTCGCATTTCTTTTGTTAGGAATGCTTCTCCATGAAAAAAACATTTAACGTGGATTCACTGATAACCTTCAGCATGTTTTGAAACAATTTTGTCGATTTTGTCAAAAAAATTTTTATTATATTATTATAATAATAGGAAACATACTTACTTGGTGTTTTCATAATTTAAGCAATGCTTTCCCATAGTTTTTCTAGTATGATACGGTTGTGGTAGCTTTTGTTGCTTTGATACCACAACGCTGGGAGCGCACAAAATTCACCTATAAGAGCTTCTATGTCAACATCCATTTTCAAAGTAAAATGTTTGCTTTCTTTGACAACTTTGTCTATAATTATCTAATAAAGGACTCAAATTTCGCAAGAATTGAGAAACAAAATTTTTCTATTTTGCTTTTACTGATTTCATGTCAATCAGTTTTGTTGCGCTTATTGAAAAACCAAAAAAATAGCAGTAAATTGCACGAATTTGTCAACAAAAACAAAACACAACTTTCACTCTATGATGTGCGCCGACTCAGCCGGTGCTGTTGTTTTTATGTGTATTTCGACGAATTTATTCTGTTTGGGCTGTTTTTTGTTTTCATTTTTTTCACTCAAAAGATGATGAAAACAAAATCTAAACAGTCCTTTGAGTTCTGATTCTACAAAATGTGTATTAAATGCGAACAACAACGCATTAAAAGGATTATTTTTCATCTGTTTTACATGTCCAACAATTGGTAATTTCATCAATATATAATTTTCGTTGTTTCAGTTATTGAAAATTTATCACCAATAACAACAACAACATAGATGCACAAGAACAAAAAAATCTTCACACTCGTTGCTATGTTGTGTTTGCATTGTGTTGTTTTTGTGTGTTTATCATAAAATATACACATGCGCTTATGCTTATTATGTTTGTGAGTGTGTTTCGTCCAACGAAAAAATAATAAACGTAAAATGCATCTAATATAAATTCTTCCTTGCGTTAAAACTGCGTAAAAAAAAAAAATTGCCCATCAATTTTTAACAAAAATTAGACAGACACGCAAAATCAGCTGCGAGAAACCAGGACAAAACACTTTTCTCGCTGTACCTGCTTTGGTCTGCCTGCCGTCACTATGTGGACTTCGAGCAGATTTATATGAAACTGTATGAAGCCACCAGACAGGCAGGTGCAGGCAGTGCTCTGCGAAGAAACAAGATAGAAATAATTTTTTTCGCTTGTTCACATAGTTTTCTTGCGCCTGCCTGCCTGCCTGCCTGCCTGCCTGCCTGCCTGCCTGCCTGCCTGCCTGCTTCGGCGTATACTCCGCTGGCAGCCTAACTCTTTCCACTCTTTTACAACAACTTCAAGATTTTCATGATTGTTGTAATTCGCCGAATCGTTTAAAAGCGCAGCTGTATAGCAACAATACAGCGATCCCTGGCATAAAGCACAGCAGCAGCCAATTTCTGAATATAGAGCAGCAGCACAGCAATCTCTAAATGCTGAAATCACAAATATTACTGCTGCTTGGAAAATGTTTAAAGCAAACAGCAGCAGCAAGAAGGCGACTTCAAAATTCTATCGCTTGCTGTTGCTGCTGCTTTGTAAATGTTATAAAACGAAAGCAGCAAAGCAGACACGACTTCAGAAAGCAATCGCTTGCTGCTGCTGTGACTATTCGTTCTTTTTATAATCTGAATCAAATGCAAAACCGACACTATGAAAATTTTTGCACATTTTTAATCCCTGGTTTCAATAATACAAGTATAAAGCCAGTTTACGTAGTACTAGCATACAGCTGGCTTCAAAAAGACTGGAACAAAACTAATACTAGCACACAACTAGTATGAAAAGTACTAGAATTGAAAACTAGAATTAAACTAGAATTGAACTAGCTAAAAAAATACTTATATGAAACTGGTCAATATTTAACTAGCATTTAACTAGTTAAAAATATACGAGCACAAAGGTGGCGCCAATCATACCAGTAAAAAGCCTAGTTTTGATTATACTGGTATTTTACTGGTTTACTATCACAACTAGTTCAAATTATGAATGTAAAAATACTAACTTAATTCATATCGAGAATAGAACAATTGTCTTTTCCTATGACATCAACACGGGAAAATAACCAGTTTGCTCAATGTAAAAAGCATTTGAGCTGAACTAGTACTGGTATTTTTTGACCTAGTACATTAACTAGTATTTTAACTAGTTGGCTGAACTGCACGGATGCTTTTACTTCAGCTGGCTCTTCTGAATTCTCATGCAAAACCTATTTAAACAAAAGTAATTTTATTTGATATTTTAAAATTCATGACAAGTCTTCGGTTGACTTGCATATGTTTTTTCTTGATGATTTTGTGCTTCCGCTTGCTTCTCTCTTCAGCTTTAACCCACTCACTGCTTTGTAGCAAGTTCACAATCAAAAATGTAAATTTATGCAAAAATCTGAATTGTTGTCACGTGGATTGCAATTATTTTAATGACAATAACAATCACAAGATGAGCAACACCAAGAGCTGTAAGGGGTTGATTATTATAATGCCACTACCTATGTTATCTAAATGATGAAAAAATTTTATACATTTCCATGACATTTGATTGAAGGTGTTGAAGTTTAAGTGTCGGTTAGTTGCTTGCGATGTGAATTTAGGCAAGTGGAACAAATTTGTAAGTTATGTGTCTGCCATATTTAACAACATTTTATCGGTCGTGTGAGTTTTGGGACGTTTCAAAAAATGTTAAAATAAACCTATAATAAATAAAAGTTTATGTTTTGGTTTGGTTTGTATCCTAGTATGTAGTTATGTGTGCATATATAATATTGAAAAAAGCACGCTACAATATTTATTTGTGTGTCAAATTTAAATTTATTTTTTTCATTTAACTTTTTTACGACTATTTCGTGCTGATTTCTTGATTGTGATAATATACTAAATGTATTCATTTAAACAAATTGCAAGTTTTTAGCCCAAAGCTAATTAATTCAATTTTACCACTATAAATAAATATTTTTTAATAGAAAGCAACGGTTAAGGTTTTCGAAATATAAGGTTTTTCTAATTATATATGCCAATACAGAGTGCCAATAATAAACATGCAAAAAATAATTTGTGCGAATGAAAAGATTAAAATAAATAATATTCTTAACCTTCGCCTTACCGGGTACCCACCCGCCCGGGTGATATCTCCCACGGTTTTAATCCAATCTCAACGTTTCCCCATCGAAATTATTTTTAAATTCTAATTGCCTTGCTTTGAAAACGGATAGAAAAGTAAAATTTATAATTTATTTATGAAGACATGAGTGGATGAAGGTGATATGTTGCATTTTCGGTGTTATACGCATGGTTTCTATGTGCATAGAAACCATTTTAAAACTTAAAACAGCCATGTTTTATGGCTATTTTAGAAATTAACTACTTCACAAAGTTTAATTTAGTATAGATTTCAGTGCAAACGTGAAAGTTTTTACTCAATTTTCTTGAAACTAGATAATTGCGATATATAACCTTCATTTGTATTCTGTATGTACATTTACATCCGATTGTTAATTTCGTAAGTAATGAGATGGTGTGGATTGACCAAGATGTAAATGTCAACACTTAGTTTTGCTGTCGCTTGCATCTCGATCTGAAATTGCATTCGTCTCAAACTGGTCGTTCTCGCAAACGCCTGTAACAGGTTTTGCTAAAGAGAAACGTGCAGTTACATATTTACTTAACAGAATCTTATAAAAATAAATACCGTAAATACACTTGATTTCCGTTCTTATTGGACTCCTTCAAATAAAATTTATGTGTTTCGACATCTTTGAAATAAAAAGGTGCAGAGATCCTCGCCAAAGCTTTTGAGAAAATAGCTTCTTTGTGATCGCTTCATAGATCCATTCGAGTTGTTATCCTTACATATTATAAAATCAGCAAGGTCTGCCATGCCCAAGTTGGTATAGAACATAGCCATATGCCAGCGTAGTGTTGATTTTTGGTGGTGTATTTGAAAAGCATTTTGTTCATTGTGTCTTCACTATCCTTTGTTTTATTGTTGTATAGAACTACTAGCTGAAACTCGACGTTTTGCTGCCACGCCCTCGTTTCCAAACGTCCATCAAATATAATCTTGCATTTGTAAATTGTGGTCGAATACTGAATGCCGTGATTGGGGACCATTAACTCAAAAGCTATTAAATTTCTCAAATTTCAATTGTATGGAAGGTTCCACGCCCCCTTTTCAAACACCCGTAAATCTGTGAAACAGCACGTGTAAATTTTGTTCGAACACTAAATTCGAAAGCTGGGCGACCTCTAATTCCAAAGCTAATCGATATTGCACATTGGTTCTGTATTGGAGCTGCCACACCTCATTTTTCAATACAAAAACTCTCTTTTGTATGTGTTTAATAACTTCCAAAAATTTCATGATTTTATTTATTTTATTTATTTGATATTCAATATTAGTATTATAAGAACATGTTCTTTAAAAATACCAAGGCAGTAGCTAAACAATAATTTTATGTTCAGATTTAACGATAAGGCCATTATAACACAGTCAAAAAATTTTATTAATGGATTTATTATTATTATAATTATTATTATTATTTATTATGAATACTTTATTTTACATTTTTACTTTTTTGTGGGCGATAAAAGTGGGCGCAGATATAGTGACACTAAAACCATTTTTTTGAAAGTTGTCGAGAGTAAAAATATGAACTAAATACCAAATTTCAGTATTTAGATATATTTCGCCCAAGCCCATATTTGAACGGTTGCCGACCAGAGAACTGCAATGAGTATCCAACAGAAATCGGATAGCATGATTCCAAAATATTTATCTTATCAGAAATATATATAGGTTTTCTGTGTAGACACCTTAAAATACAATTGATGTAAAAATGTTAAAAATTTTATCGTAAAATTGAAAAAGTTTTTTGCATACTTGAAAAATTTTTTTCTTATATTTGCAATAAAATTCTTATGCAAAGTTGATATGACAAAAAAACGTAAATTTGTTTTTAACAGAATAAAACATAAGGATCTTCGGATGTCGATGATGTTTTAAATAAATAAATGCTCTTATTGGACTTTAAGTTGAGCGATTAAAAAAAAACTGACATAATATTTTGCGTCCCTGAACAACATTTTGTAAAAACTTAATGCGTTTCGAAGAAAATATAGATTTATTTAGCCTCAAGGTTTATTACTATAGTCATTTTCTTTAGTATGCTTTTATTCATTTCTTTATTAAACAATGACTTCTTACGAAAGTGCGGCATATTAATATATCGGTATATTTTTCATTTAAAATCGTTAAATTGTTAATGTAAATAGTGAAAGCATTTACTTACTAAATACGATAAACGGTTTAAAATGTTATAATTCTTATTTTGCAATACTAGAATATGTTTACAGAGTAGTTAAGTATCCTACAGTGTGTTTCTCAGTCCATTAATTTGCCATGTTAATGTGCTATGTATAAAGTTAAATTAATTCACATTATCTTATAGCTTACTATGAAATATTTTAATGAATTTCGCAATAAAATGCTTTCAAAACTATTCAAATATTCAAATTCCCTTATCAAGAAATGTTCTTCAAACATCTTCAATTAGCTGAAAGTGAAATATATATTCTTTGATTCTAAGCAACAGAATTAGAATACGTTCACGGAGAAAATGCAAATGAGTAGCACATGTTTTTCTTAAAAGCAAATCAGCAAAGCTTTGCTCAATCACAATGTGATTTAAGAAAAAGATTGCTAAATTGCAATCACTCCTCGTTTATGTAGGAAAAAGCAAAATTTTGATTAAATTCAAGCAAAATTTTGCCTAGTTATTATAAACTGAAAATCAAATTTTTTCTTAATTCAAGCAAATATTTGCTTAGTTTTTATAAATTTGCTTAGTTATAAAATTTTGAACTATAAAAAGCAAACAAATAATATCTTTGGATACAACTAGTTAAAACAGTTTAGATGCTGCGCTTCATTGAAGTAAGAATTGGGGAAAACACGTGAAATGGAAAATTTCGTATGGGAGGTGGGCATTGCAAAAAATACCTTTTTATGTTAGACAAATATAAAAGATTTCTGACAGAATGGTTCCAGACAAAAAAAATATGGCGTTTTAAATATTTGTATTGTATGGGAGGTAGGCGTGATTGAGGGCGTATTGAAAAATTTTTTGTGTGTATTCTTATAAATCAAATTCCAAATAATACACAAAATTTAATTGGTCTGCAATGAGTCCTTCTATTTATTGACCACTTTTGTATGGGGCTCAACCACTGTGCGGCACACGTGTCTGTTTGTTTCTTGTTTGTAAACACGTGCAATTGAAGTTTTATTTAAAATATGCGCATGTGATTCGGCAACTTGAGGTTATAGAAGAATAAAAAAAAAATACTTTACAAATTTAATAATAATAATTGCTGATTGCAGAAAATGAATGGCACGATACTATCGAAACTGCGTATTATTTTAAAGCCTCAACAACTTTACCTCAAGCGCAGCTTTCACTGTGTAAGATAAAAACAAAAAGCAACACAAGAATAACACATCTGTTGGTATCTAAATTCTCAGGAAAAAATAGCATAAAACAAATATAAAAAACTCACTCACTATTTACTGCTGCGCTCTACTGCGCTCTCTTTCATATCTGTGGCAGGTGAGCCGAGTGATTCGGCTACTTGTGTCGATTGTTAGCAAGAATGATAGAATACAAAGATTGCGCCGAAGACAAGAAAATGAGTACAACAAAATTGTCGTTCTGCGCATGTACGTCATAATATCAATGCTGTTTTGGAGAGCGTTCACTTTGCATACGATTTCTACACAGAAATGAAAATTGCATACATTTTAGTTTGTATAATTAAAATAAAAGAATTAAGAAGCAATTTATTGGAACGAGAAGAAGGTGAATTTATGAAATACTCCTTTGCAAACATTATTTTTACTATTATTTTATTACAGCCAGTAAGCAGCTTAGTCAAAAAAAAATTTGTCTGAGAAACCAACTTCAGTAAGCATTATTTTTCTACTTGGATTTTATAAAAATGTTCATTACGAGTTTAATTGATGTAGTTTAAACATTCCCAGATATTTTATTTCCATTAATTGAAAGGACCTGTGAATTGAAAGGACAAATTAATGATAGTTCCAAGTTTTTAAATAATGAAACCAATTTTGTTAAGTTAATATATTTTTGTATTTTTGTTTTCGTTTGTGTGCGTTTTCTACAATTTCTTGGTTTAATTTTTGATTTATTGCAAACATCAGGTTTCTGAAAAATATTTGTTTGCTGTTGTTACCACAATTAGCAGCTGCACACTTAATTTTTTTAATTTTAAGTTAAAAACTAGCAAATATACTTCGATATATACACAATTAAATAAAACACAACCGATCGCAGTACGTTTCTCAAATATATAAAATATTGTGACGTAGTCAACTGAACAGATGGCTGTCAAACTCGATTAGCAGAAGTAACGGACCTGCGCAAAGCGTAATCTCTTATCCTATCATTCTTGGATTGTTAGTATTTCGGCAAGTAGGATAAGTATCAGCAAGACGACAACAACCATAAGTATTTATGAACCGAAAAAAACCGATCTTTCCCGATTCGACTCATGACTTAGAATACTCATATTTATTTGAGCCGCCGCATTCTAGCTTCGTAGAAGAGAATATGAGTCGAGTTGCGTGCGCTAAGGGTGAGTAGGTTTTTGTACTTATTTTTTTCGGATACACTCAGAGTCGCAAAAAACTATCCGTTGCAGATCTCTGTTGCCGACAGTAACCATCTGAACAAAATGACAGTTAATTTTTGACGATCAAAACCGTCAGATGTATACTTTTTTTATTGGTTTCTGGGTCTTATTGTCCAATCGAAACCAAGCATCATAGGAACACTCAAAATGTGGCTTCAGTTTCCCTGAAAATTTCGTAAAGATCGGTTAAGCGGTTTTTGAGTCTTTACGTGATATACAAGCTTACCCATATACACATATCCATTTTTATATATAAATCAAAAATCATTAAAATTTAGTCGAAGTATCATTAAATCCTGTCCCCAGCGTTCTCTGATTATTATTTATTTAATTTTAAAAATGTTGGTGGTCATTTGTAGTGAAAACTCCTATTTTTCACGAAAAATTACGCCAGTTTGTAAGTGTAAAGCCCCCTTAATTTTTAACAAAAATAAATCTGAAACTTACTGTTTGAGGAAAAAGTTTTATATGTAGAACAAATTATTTTCGCCAAAAAAATAAAGGTGTACTCTTGTTGCTTAGATGACAAAAACAGTAAAATTAATTTTTGCGCTTAACTGGAAGAATTTTTGCAAATAAATGCTATGTCATATGAAAGGTAGTCAGATTTGCAATTTTGGCTTGATTTAATTTTTACAGAAAAAACAATTATTAAGTCATTTTTTGAGATAAAGTCAGTATTTGGGACCTTTTTTGAAAAAATAAAAAATATATATACACTGACCTAACGGTAGAGTTGAAACTATTTTTGAGAAGTACTTAGATAAAAGTGTAGCTTGTTATTTTTTGTATTTTTCTATTTTGTGATGTTTGTATTGGAACCCCAGGAAGGATCACAGATAAAGTGTAGGTGTAGGTGAGTACGAGACAGTTTAGGAAATTTTTTGCCACAGCACCTTTTACAGCCCACAAATAAATGAAAACGCTTTATTTCAGACGGTTTTGGTAGCATAAGACTTAAATTCTTTTTAATTTAGTTTGTATGGTTACTGTCCGGAACAGTTCCTCAATAGCCACGCGCCCATTTTGATTAATCATTAAAATTGACTACTGGGCAGATTGCGCTAAAATCTCGGCAGTTGATTTGTTTTGAGTCCGAGATGGTTTAGAACATTTTTTTTCTCACACCCCCTTTTACTTTTATGTTAAAATTTAGTTTCTATGATTACTGTTGGCATCTGTTTCCAAAATTGGGTGTACACGCCCCCTTTTGAAGTGCACAAATATATGAAAATGCTTTATTTAAGACGGTTTTGGTCGTATAAGACTAAAATTTGGTAAATTAGTTTGAATGGTTACTGTCAGTAATTCTACTAAAAATTTTGTTTTGACGTCCCCTTTTTTTTCCCCCAAATCAGTGAAAATTCTTTATTTCAGGCAGTTTTAGTCGTATAGGACTAAAATGTTGTAATTTAGTTTAGTTTATTGCTTTCGGGAACTGTACTAAAAAAAAAAGGTGGCTGCTTTATGTATACAAAGATATCATTATTCTAATTAGTTTTTATGATCTATTGAAAAATTACATGAATTAATATTGTGAGCTTTAGATCAAGTAAGTTTTCAAGATTGGTGATAAGTTTCATTTGTATGGTGCATTTCGACAAACAATCGAACACCAATGAATATTGAAATAAATGAAGAAGCAACTAGAACAGATGGCAACCCTTGATAGAGTTGATGGCGGTGATCTATAAATAGCCTACTGCTTTGAAATGTCATATGATTAGCAGCCATACAATTCATAAGAATGAATTCCAGAATCTGCACATTCACATGCTAGTTTAAACAGTGAGTTGATCACAGCTTAATCACTCAAAGACTACTGAAGAGGAATATGTAGCGATTTCCGAAACAGACTGTGTAGTCAGCTAAGTGATTGACTCTATACAGAGTTGTTGTTGTTGTTGTTGCCTTCTTGAAAACTTACTTGATCTAAAGCTCATGATATCATTATTCGTTTTTTTATTCATTTCTCATTTTTTATTCATTTTAGTCCTTAGCCATAAAAACAAATTAATAAAAAATGAATAATGAATAAAAAACTAATAATGCATAACAAGTGAATAATGAATAAAATATTTATAATGAATAAGAAATGAATAACGAATCAAAAATGAATAATGAATGAAAAATGAATAATGAATAAAAAAAGAATAATTTAAAATTCTGAAATTCTTTGTGAAAAGCATTCTTTGTGAATATCATTCAAATGAATAAAATAATTATTCATTATTCTGAATAACGAAAATGAATAATTGAAATGAATAATTAATCATTATTTTAAGAATTAATGTGAATTTAAAATGTTGCTTATAAATCAATTCTGCATTCATTGAATGCATTCTTATTACGTTATATACTGATTCACTTTTTGTGGATAAAACCAAATTGATCAAATCTTTGCTCTGGTCACAGCTCTGGTGAATGTAACAAATATATTCGTACAATATACATACATATGTTTTTGTACGAATACGAATAAAATATTTGTAATATGTACCAAACTACGTCCAATCTGCTAATCCTATTTGTGACTGAAAACTACGAATAAAATTCTGAGAATGGACGCAGTTATTATTAATATTTACACACAAAATTTTTTAAGTGTAAGCATACGCATTGAAAAGTGCCTGTAAAACATGGGTAAATGAAATGGTATCGTAACTTATCACTGCGAACACAACAGGTCTGTAGACAGACCAAGAAGACAAAGGGGGCACGCATGAATCTTGGGGGGGGGGGCAATTTTTTTGTTTTTTCATTTAAATAAAAAAAAACAATTTTTTAAAGTGTGAAATGAATACATTACACATATTTATTAAAAAACAGTTAATTTTATAATATTAGCATGGATATGTAGATTTTTTTATACATGAGATTAACATATAAAAAATTATAAAAAAATTAATTCAGGACTTTGTAATAAAATGAAGGTAAAAAACAAGATTTATTTAAAGTGGCTAGAAATATAAGAAAGAGTAGCGAAATTTACTAAAATATGTATAAGACATTTTTTAAGTAAAAAAAAGGATAGTAGTGAGGGGACTTCCGACCGAAGTGAAAACCTATATATAAAATATTAGTATTCGCTGGAAGACTTTATCCTGCCACGGACTGCTTTACTGCTTTATAGAAATTTTCATGCTAATTGGAAAAACTTTTTATAATTTCACTCCATCAAACTTTGATTATATCTTTCAAATATTTTTTCTTCAGATAGCATTTTTATTTTATAATTACACCAAACTATATTATTACATTTAAATTGAATATTGCTGATATAAAAAAAAAATACAGTGGGCACTATTGAATGAAAGATAATCCTCATAAACTAAAATAAATTTTCTATTTTTTATATATGATATTTTGTTTGATTCGTCTTGAAGTCTCTTTTAATGCATGCATTTGAGATCTTGCTACAAGGAAAACAGAAAACATAGCAAGCAAAGTGCATTTTATTTTCTGTCCCCGATTCGGTTTATCCGTACATCCGATTTATCATTAATGCACATTATTTGCGTCTTTTATCATTTCATTACATTTTAAATTAATATAAAAAACAGAGTATCACATAAACAAAAATATAAATGAAACTTATTTAAATAATTAATATACACATAAAATACGTACACATAGAATTTGTATTTACATAAATTTCATTGAATTTCATTTACATTATTTTCACTGTTTGCGTCATTAATAATTGAATTATATTCTAACAAAGATACTATAGGCGTATTGTAGCTGAAATAAGAAACAAAAAAGTTTTGGACGATGCAGTCCCACTCATGATAAAACTATTATTAGGTAGCCTTAACAACTATTTATTTTCTCACGAGCTGCGACCATCGAATTTCACACAAAAGAAAACAATATAAAGTGCGTGTGTCATACGCATTGGCAGCTTTCAGCGGAGTCAATAGTTGGCAACTGTTCTTTTTTTAAATTTGAGTCAGAAACTTTTGCAATTAAATGATCCATTCACAACAGGTGACACCTCTGAATGCGACCAATGTGTGTGACACACATTCTCTATTTTGTTTTCTTTTGTTTAACATTCGATGGTTGAAACACGAAATGTCACTCTAACCTATTACTTATTAAGCCATGGTCCCAGTCAGAGAATATGCTGGCGACATTTATAAAACTACAAATGTTTTTATGTTGGTCATGAAACTCAAACACACGCTCTGGGATATTGGCTACCAGGCGCTCAGTTTTTTTCGTTTGACAAGATTTTGACAGAATTGTAGGTGTTGTCGAAAAGGAATCAAAACAAACACAGAATATAAGGGGTACTTTTTAAAGTCTCTCCGTATCGAGCCTACCTGGGGCCGAACTACAGCATCCGTGATCGAGCAAAATTACGAAGAGCACGACGAGACAAGTGCCTATCAATCTTGTACAATTTTGCTCGATCACAGATGCTGTAATTCGGTTCCTGGTTAAAATGCTTTACTGAGCGCCTGGTAGTCAAGATCCAAAAGCGTCATTCAAAAACCTACTCGCTGTCATGGCAGAATAACCAGGTAGGTCCGGCTCGCTTAGTGTCCTCACGCGTTAAGGGCCAAATAGACTACACAGACTGTTTGCGCAAACAAGACTTTTTTCTAGTCATAGCGATGACCATACACTACTCAGACTTTGTTTGCGCAGACTTGATTTTTTAGCTCAAATTATATTAAATTTTTCTTTTCTACTTCCATTTTTAGATATTATCCTTCTCGCACGTCTTCACTCTATAAAACTTTCGGGATTATGGCAAGTCGGAGTGATTTTCACTACACACTATACAGACAGTTTGCGCAAACACAACCAAAAATTAAAATATTTTAATTTTTGCGCAGACATCTGCACAAACCTAAAACAGCCAAATACACTGTCGAAGAGTTTGCGCAAACACGTCAGGGCAAACAGTCTGTGTGGTTTGTTTGGCCCTTTAATGAAGAGTGGAAAATGAAAAGGTTGAAATAAAAATATTATGTTTTCAAATTGTAATATTATATAATAATTATGTTGAATTTGTATGATTTAAATACAAATTCTAAATGTTTGATAGTTTAAATCATACTTGATTTTAAATACAAATTCTAGTTGTTTGCTAGTTTAAAATCGTTTATTGAGCTTAAGGTCAAAGTTAGAACAATTAATTGTTCTAACGAATCTTTCCAAAGAAACAACAACAACAACAAAGTTTTTTCAATATGAAAAGGAAACAATCACTAGCTGATTTTATTGAAATTTCGGCAGTGCTAAAGGCTTCATCAGAAATCTTTGTGATACCCGTGCAAGCGCGCACTAATGCACTGCACCACAGAGGCGATGAGATTTGAAGTGTCAATTTCTCAGTTTTCTCAAATTTCATATATTCACATTTGTTGTTGTATTTTTGCTTTACTTTAGTCTCTATGCTTATGTTATTATTGAAAAAACTTTGCTGTTGTTGTTGTTTCTTTGGAAAGATTCGTTCGAACAATTAATTGTTCTAACTTTGACCTTAAGCTCATTAAACGATTTTAAGCTATCAAAAAACTAGAATTTGTATTTAAATCATATGAAGTCAACATAATAAGGTCATTTAGGAAAAAACTTTATAAAATAATTTTAAATATATTAAAAAAAAATATTTTAAAAACAGTGTAAATAAAAGTGTAAAATGCCGAGGAAGTGTTTAATTTGTAAAAAAGCAAAAAAAGCAAGTTTAACCAAAAATCAACTGCAAAATATAAAGATAAAGAAACTCGATATGAACAGCTGATTTTGACAACTAGCTCGCTTTTCTCTGCTTTCTACTTCATTCCTCTCCGAGTCAGCCCTACCTGTTTATTCTGCCATGCTCGCTGTCTGTATTGCTGACGAGAATTACTCGGAAAATCACGATGATGCAAACCAAAGATATACCCTCTAACAAAATCGTTCAACGCGCTTAAAGAAGTTTTCACTTCAAAAATTGAATTAACCCGCATCCGTCGTTTGCATCAAATTGATTCAAATTTTTAATTCAGATTTATATATTAAGAACAAACATGCATGTCTTGATTTAAATCTTTTGCTGCTTGAAATGATTGCTAGAATTAAGATTTGCAGTTTTTTCTTATTTTAAAATTAATAAACATTCATCATGCATAAAAAGAAAATTTCAAAATTAAAGACATTTCAATGAATTATATATTCTTTTTGTGTCTGCATCAAATTGGTGCACAACGTGCTTTTCATTTCTATGGATGCGGGTTAAAAATTATTAAAATTCAAATCTTATTTTTTGGTAGCAAATGTTGGCGACCCAGCAGAAATTTGAAAAATTGTAACAATTTGTCTGAAATTTTTTGTTAAACAAATTTCATATACATATTCAATTCATGAGTAAGGTGAGTGTGTATATTTTTTGTTATTTTAAACTAAACTAATTTTAAGGCAATAAACAAATATATCAACAAAATGCATATTAATTATTCATTTAAAGTTTTTCATTGCCTGATTTGGCCAGGGGGGCAAACGGATGTAGTAGGGGGGTATTGCCCCCTTTTCCTCCTGGCTACAAGCCTGAACACAACATACTATTTAAAAATGCATGCATGGTGTAGCTCAGTTTTATTTATAAATACACTTCAAAAAAGTATATTTGAGCTCACTTCAAAATATACTAACATTTATAATGAAAAATCAATATCATTCAATATCATATAGAATCAAAAAAGCCGTCAGTTACAATAAATTCAAAGTCGACTTTTTGATTGATTATTTATGCACTTTATCAAAATACATGGTCCTGCTAAATTGTACACTCCAACAAATTAAAAAGACGTTTTTAGTAAAAAATTTCTAAAATCCCTCTCAAAGAGCAACATATAATTACAATTACAATTTAGATAGTTTTTTGACTATCATTTAGGAAAAAACTTTAAAATTTTAAAACTTTAAAACTTTAAAAAACTTTAAAACTTTAAAACTTTAAAGTTTTAAAACTTTAAAACCGTAAAATTTTTTAACTGTAGCTTACGGCTTTTTGATTTAGTATGAACATATTTAAAAAAAAAAAATTCACTGGCTATGGCAGCACCCCTCCCTCTTCCCCCCCCCCCCCCCCCCGAGGACGTCCATGTATGTAGCTATACATAATTAGTATTTTTATATAATACCATTGACGCTATTTTTATCACAAACATCAGCATTGTTATTATCATTATCATAAAAGTCATTATCTCATAATTATCAATATCAATAATAATTGTTTTCTATATGAAATAATAAAAACATCTGGAGAGATTGCTAGTCTTCTCACAATTGCAACTGTAAAATCTGTTTCTGGTTTGAACTGCTATCTGAATTTTGAAATATTAATACTTTACTTATTTGTACAGTCTACCGGTTGCATAATTAATAATAATCTAATTAAAACAATACTTTTTTCACACGCACAACACAACACCGTTTCAAAGATAATTTTTCGTCTCAAAGTGAATTGTTCAATTGACCTATGCGTTTGCTAAATATTCCAGAACTGATAAAGTTTCTAATTAATTATGTTTCTTGAAGCAACAACAAACAAGATGATTTATTTTTTTAAACATATAAAAGTAAGAGTTGATTACTTTTCATATCAGTTTTATTTTCTGATCCCTTTAGATCACATCACAATGTCTTCAAAATTGTTGCTTTTAATTATGAGCACATTTTTACTGGTGCAGGTAATTAAATAAAATAATAAAAACAAAATTGAAATGGCCAATTTTGTGAAATGGCCCAAGAAAGGACTCAGACCGAACTTGTACTGATCAATTGTGTTGTGGGTGTGACTAAATGTTTGAACATAAATGATCGAGAACTGGACCTACGTGTTTTATGCCAACTCCAAACGGCTTTTTTTTTTGGAGTACGGATAAGAAGTCTTACATATTACTTTCTGAGGCTAGCCATTGCCTGCAGAGCGGTGGCGGCCGAACAGAAAAATTAATGCAATTGAAAAAACATTCTGTCTGAATTGAGCCCGGGCTACCACGGTTCCTTAGCTTAGGGGCCACTCACTTTACCTATTAGGCTACGGACGTCACTATTAAAAAAAAATAGATTGAGTAAAATTTTCTGTAAAATAAAATTCTTATATACAATTTGCATTCTAGAGTTCTTGTGGTAAGGCTACGTCCACAACAGCTGAACCAGAGCTATCAGTTTTGCCAGAAGAAACAGGCATTGAACTTTTAATGTTTGCTATGGCGGAATTTTCTAAGCTAGCTGATGTTATTTTGATTACTGGTAAAAAAGTCTTCCAAGATGTCATTGCTGATGTATCCGCTCAGGATATCAAAAATGAGGAAATTACTGCCAGGCTTGATGAATACTCAAAACTTGTAAGCAAAATTGAAACACTACAGGCTGGAGATGATTCGGATGAGTTTACTCATAGGTTTGAACTCACGGTCGAACTACGCGATCTGTGGGATAAAGCCAATGCCACTTTAATCGAAAAGCCCAGCAGCGTTGATAAGTTATTCGATGAATCGTTTAAAAAGAATGGCTTGAACAATCTAGAACAGGAGCTTGAGGCCAAGTTTAAAATATTTGCTAAGAGTTTCAACGAAACAACTGACAGAGTATTGAAGTCAGTTACAATAGAAGAATGGCCACAAAAGACCAAAATAGAAGCTTGGTTGAACGACTTCAACAGAGAAAACGATGTGGAAAAAAAGATTAAACAATTTGTAAAGTTTTTTGAATTCTTCAAATAACTCTTTATATGTTTAAAAGTATTTAATTAAAAATATGTTTTTAACTAAAGTAGTCTAACAATTGTTTTTAACAAATCAAGAAAACAAATATTAATATCACAGAAATAAAAAACACATATTAAAAGAATTCGTCTCATATGAAATACCTACTTTTTAATTTTCAAAACTCATAGAAAACTATCTAACGGCAATTTCTGTTCTCTTAAAAATACTGCATTTTTTTCTGCCCTCTTTAAGAATCCTGCATTTTTTTCGTTCTTTTCTCGAAAAAAATTCTGACTTCTAAAATGGAATAGTATTCTTTTCTCAAAAATTTTAACCTCAGAAGTAGAAAAAATGCAGAATTTTTGCGCTCTTAAGATCGACGGTCTAAAAATTCTGCCCTCAAATGCTACCAAATGAATGCATTAAATATTATTTAATTCTTTTGTTTACTTTTCTTTGTAACATATCTTCGTAAGATATTTTCAAAGTTGTTCGCATTTGTTTTATTAATATAATTTGTTCTCAAAAGTAAACAACAGTGTAGTCAACACAACAACATAGAAAAAATTCTACATTTTTTCTGATCTTTTCTCTACTAATAATAGGTCAAAATTTCTTGAGTTCAGACTAAAATTTAAAAAATTCTGCACAATCTGAGGGCAGCATTTTTGCCGAGAAAAGAAAATGCCATAAAAAAGTCGTATTTTCTTTAAGCAGTACACAGTTTCGTTTGAAATTTTAAAATCATAAAATTTTATTTTTTTTTATTTTATAACCTTTTTTTAATATAAGTACTTAAAAATTGGGGTAACACACTCTCAGAACTAACATAATTATTTTGCCTTTAGTTTTGCATTCTTGCGACCTCAAATATGTAGATACCCGCTTCGTTTAAATCAAATCCTACGACATTGGATTTAGTTCTTTCAAATATTCTGTCATTTATATCACAACCAATAGCTTTAAATGAACAGAGCTGTAACTATTTGCCTTTAATGTTTAATTTAATGGTAAATGTAATGTTTAATGGTAACACAAACAAGTTTGATAAATGATTGTCGAAATATAAATTTGAAAATGTTCAGAAAAATTCTAATAAATAGTATTGCACTCGTTCCTACTGATTAGAGTGATTGACCCGGTTTTGTAAAACCGGTCGCCCGGTTTTTTTCATGCCCAAAAACCGTCGGTTTTTTCAAAATCCTGTTTTTTCGAATATCGAATATTCCGGGTTTTTTTAATCGAAGCTCGGTTTTTTTAAACCTTTTTTAGTACTTTTTTATTTGTAGAAAATTATATCAAATGTCAATCGGAACTTGAATAATATTTTTCAGTTAGCGCTCTATGTCATTATTTTCATGCAATGGCAAGTATGAAAAACAGCCGCTGATCAAGTATGAATTTAAATACATACGAAAAGAAATAAAATGCATAAAACAACGCCGATCTATTCTATTCGTTTCTTTTTCATGGTCTAAAACGCAGTTACTACTTAAATTTACCTCCGCCGCTGAAAGATTTGATCGGCTTCGTTGTCTGATGTACATAAATAAACAAACGAAAAAAAATTGGTTTGCAGCGATTTGTTCTTGTCAAATAAAAACAATAAATAGTTGTGGAAAACAGTTAATTAAAACACTGCTGCAGAAAGGTAAATTATTTTGTTATAATTAGAACCGAATATAATAAAATTTTATTTGATTTTATGAAAACAGATGTCATCAGTCTGGAAATACTTTGATCGCATGGGAAAAGACCAGGCCAGATGCCGCAAGTGTCCCAAAATGTTGAGCTGCAAAGGTTCATCCACGTCTTCTCTTCTTAACCACATTAGAAATATTCACAACATCGACATTCCATCAAAATTACATTGCGACGATGAAGGCGCCATTCCCAGTTCATCTAAAATTCATGTGAATGATCCACTAACTAAATATGTTTCTAAAAATGAGTCAATTGGTGAAATATTTGCACGATGTGTTGCTGAGGATGGAATTTCTGTCAGAGCATTAAGGAAATCTCGTGTGGTTTTAGCATATTTACAGGCCAGGAATTATAACATGCCAGCTGAGTCCACAATATGGAGCAATATTGACATGTTTTATCTGTCAAAAAAGGAGGAACTTAAAAACAAACTTAATGAAATAAAAGAACATAGTGGTCGGTTCTCTATTGTGGTTGATGAGTGGTCTGACTTGTCATACAAGAAATACATTAATGTAACTGTACGAACATACAGTGCAGAATGTAAATCGTTCAACATTTTTAATCTTGGTTTAGAGGAGGTGACAGTAAAAGGAAGCGCAGAAAATCTGAAAATGCTTATAAAGAAAAAACTAAGTGAGTTTTCCTTACATTTCGAACGTGACATAGTTGCGTCAACACACGATGGGGCACCAGTTATGCAAAAATATGGAAGGAATATACAGGTAGTATCACAGCTATGCATTATTCATGGCATTCAGCTATGTGTTGTAGAAGCAATATACAAAGAAAAAGACTTTGACATGGATGATAATCATAGCTCGAATGAATCCGATTTCTACGAGGAAAATTCTGAAATGTGCGATGAGTTTGCTAATGAAGATGAAGATACCGATATTTATTTTTGTTTCGAACAAGATCTTTGTGTCAATGGCAATTTAAAATTCATTATAGATCGTGTAAGAAAGTGTGTAAAGATTTAACAAATCAAATGAAAAGCAGAAGAAACTTCAGATGTACGTAAAAGAACAGGAAAATAAAGAACTAAAACTCATACATGATGTCAAACAACGGTGCAATTCAATGACAATAATGGTTTCTCAATTCCTAAAACTTCATAAATGTATCAACCATGCCCTATGTGACCTGGGCTTAAGTCCATTTAATGAAAATGACATAAAAACGTTGAATGAGCTTAATAATACTTTGAAACCTTTGGAAATTGCGGTGAAAGAACTTTCGAAAAATTCGTCGACATTAATAGAAGCAGAAGGAATACTTCAGTTTTTGTTTAAAAGTCTTTCAAAGCTGCACAACCCATTATCGAACGAGTTGCTAGAATGTTTAAAAAAACGTGTAGAAGAACGCCGTATAAAAGTACTTAATACTCTTATGCTATATTTAAGCAGCGGAACTTTTCCCAGTAGCGATAATTTTCTCAAATATTCATCGAAAAGCGAGACCAAAGAATTTGGGTCGATGTTATATTTTCGATTATTTAATGATACTTCAGATACGACGTCGGATTCGAATGAAGAGGTACATATATCTGACTGTGAAAACAATTTGGAACTGGAGTTAAGCAACACAATTAAAAATATTGTAACTGCAAAAACTATTTGTAAGAGAAACAATAAAAATATTCTTTTAGAAGATTTTCTATAGCTTGAAAAATGTCACAAAACACAGATACGATGTCGGATTCGAATGAAGAGGTACATATATCTGACTGTGAAAACAATTTGGAACTGGAGTTAAGCAACACAATTAAAAATATTGTAACTGCAAAAACTATTTGTAAGAGAAACAATAAAAATATTCTTTTAGAAGATTTTCTATACCTTGAAAAATGTCACAAAAGAACTGAAAAACTCGAAAAGTTACTAAACGCTTTATATACAGTAAATCCGTCCAGTATTCTAAGTGAAAGGGCATTTTCAATGTCAGGTTTTATAAAAACTAAACAAAAGAATAGTTATAATGCAAAACATTTGGATCGTGTTTTGTTTTTAAGAGACTATTTCAAAAGAGAAACTAAGCACTAAACACTTATTTAATAAAATATCTTTGTTTTGTTACTTATCATTTACTATATGGCCCTATGATCCTCATAGGATCAACATGAATTAATATAATATTATCTTATATTTACTAATATGATCTCATTTGTTTATTTTGTTTTATAAGAAATGTTGGAATTGAATAAAATGTTTTTGTTAGTAAAATTCTTATTATAAAAATAAAATATGGAGTTTTAAATTAGTTATTAAACGAATATGTACATGCATATAGGTTTTAAATCACACACTCAAATTTGTAACGAAAACCGGATAATCCGGTTTTTTCTCAATTCGAAAAAGTTTTTATGAAATTGTCATTATTCGAAAAAGTCGAAGCTCGGTTTTCGAAAAAAGTCGAATAATCGATCACCCTACTACTGATCAAATATATATAAACAGCACCAACCAAATTGACGAATAAGTCGAATTCTTTACCTGTAAAATAACGGATTCTGTGAGATATTTTGCACCAAAAATAGTTTGTACAAGCAATTATATGCAACTGCCGACCTACACTATTATATAAAAGGCTTCTCACGTATCTACGACGATGCTAAACTTAAAAACTACTGAACCGATTTTAGTAATTTTTCCGCAAATATAAAGTTATGTGTTTAACTTAAAATCTTGCATCCTTTATTTTATAAAAACTCTTAAAAGTTATAAAAATTTAAATTTATAAAGGATACAAAAAACCACACTTCATTGCTTCATTTAATTGTTAGACACACAAGCAGCATAAAGCTTTATCTCTCTTTTCCTCTGCTATAGCTTAAGTGTTTCTCATTGTTTCTATTGCGGAGTCGGGTAGCTTTGCACATTTATACTCTCCCATATTGAGTATGTATTAATAAGCGCTTTAAAGAGCACACTGAAAACCACGCAGTGGTAAATGGAAACATGACGTAACCAAGTATTTCTTAAATACAATGTAGCTGCGAGACTTCCAAACCCTGTGCACAAGTCTGAATTACATTTGTTTACGCATAGACGCTAAACAACTGATGACATCTACCTTAAACTTCATTTTGCAGAAATCTTATAAGACTTTGGGTGATTCTTTTTTGTGTTCTGATTTTTATTGCAAAATTAAATAAATGTGTAGTGGACGAGCTGGTCCAAAATAAACATACCGACAGACGGATAATGTAGAACAGACGAACATGTTAAAATGCAGACGAATATTAAAAAAAAAATATGTGTTTGGCTGCCACACACGGTAGAAGTGAAACCTTCAGAAAACTAAACTATGAGAGAATGAGACGAATGCTGTATAATTTAAGAGCAAAATGCTGTATATATGTAAGAGTGAGATAATTATAGGGTTTATTGATTATAATTAGTGTCCGACCTCAATTATCGGCCTCAATATGGCCGAATAACCGAAACTAGCCGAAACTTTGGGTAAAAATTTCGGAACATTTCAAGAATAGAGACAACTATAATTTTGAATTTTTTTTGCAGATTATATGGATTTTGGCCTCCTTACTCCAAGTCTGAAAAAATTGCAGCCACTTGTAATTGGCTTAGAAGTAATAGGCCTCCAAAGTTGGAAAAAATAGCCTACAAATCTTGCTATTTTTCTAAATTTTTCAACAAAACTCCACTCTATGGGTATCATAAGAAAGGTAATTTAAGTACCTATTCAACAAGGTACCTATTCAAATATGAAAATCCATGCCTGACTTTTAAAGATATACACATTTTTAGTGTCGTGCTTTCGTAAAAGGGAAACAACGAGTTTTCCAGACAAATTGTAAATATAATTAAAGGTGTATCTTAAAAAGTTATGAATGGATTTTTATGTTTGATACATACCTCGTTGAATAGGTACTCGCATTACCTTTCTTTTGCTACCCACAACGCGGACTACTAAAAAACAAACAGAAAAATTTGTAGCCCATTTTGCAACTTTTGAGGCCTATAACTTCTAAACCAATTGCTAGCGGCCTGAAATTTTTATTAGGATTTAGGAGGTTAAAATCCATGTAATCCAACAAAAAATATCAAAAAGAGAGTTGTCGCTATTCTTAACTTATACCAAAGTTTCTTGCATCAGTCATTTAGTTCAAATATATAAGTTTGGTTTAATAAAATATTTACAAGGCATTGTACAAAACAAAAATTATGAATTCGTCTATAATTTGATTTATCGTGTTAACGCAAAAAATTTTGGTTAATTTTATGCGTTCGATACTATCATTTTCGATATTATCATCTCTATTGCAATTACCATTAAAGTTTTAAAGATACTTAAGCCAAAAATTGATAATTAAATTTCCGAACGAATTCTGTGTGTGTGGAATAAAGGAAAAGAAAACGAAATATTTAGTTCTATTATTATAATACTAAACCTTTAAGTAAAACAGAAATAGCTACTTTTCTTTGTAGTTCTAAAAAAATGTACATTGTAGGTGCATACTATTTGGAGTGTGTACTAAAAGTTCAATATTCAAATAATACTGGTTTTGTACTAGTAGTACTTTTGTTTTCTTTTAATAAAAACAATCATTTGTAAAAACTTAAATTTTCTTATTAATAACCAGTTTCGGTTTCGTTTTTGGCCGAATATTACAAAATGGCCGAATATTCGGTTTCGGCCAAAATTCCGGTTTCGCTCGGACTCTAATTATAATATTGTTACAAAGTTTAAATTAATTTTATTTTACATTTTATTATTCAAACTCCTTGTTTTCAATTCCAACAAATAACACAAGTGGCTTATGATAACAAAAAAATGAAATAAATACTTTGGTTTGGATTTGATCAATATACCTTTGAAATACTGTTTTTGATCTTGTAGTCGGTTCAGTGCGACTGCTGCACATTTTTAAATTTGATTTGGTGTTGAGAAACTCAATCAAAGGAAGCGCTGTATCCAATGCAAAATTCACATTAAAATCCCCACTTAAAATCATTGGAATTTTATCGTAATCTTTTTTAGGTATCTGCGATACTTCTGGTGTGTACTTTATTAAATGCTCATGGATGAATTCATTAATTGTATTTTTTGATTGGTTGGAAGAAATGTAAATTGCAACAATTATTACTAAACTACCATGGTCTTGAGGCATCACCTTGCACATTTGGAAAATCATCTTGGAAATCATCTGAAGAGAGAATCACAAATATGTCTATCCAAGTGACGAATGTAATTATGCTTTTGATGTATGAGTATTTAGGATGAAATTTATTGATTAGAAAATATGCAAATACTTAATAATGCCTTTCGACGTGCATGAAATACTGAGTCAAATTTTCTCAAGTGGGAACAATAAAAATCAACTTATTGAACTTTAACTTTTTTTTATGGAACTTTGAAGAATAAGTGATTAAAAAGAGTGTGTTAATTTTTTTTTTTTAAATATAGTTTCTTGAAAAGTTATAAGCAAAGTAGTTTTTATGCAATTTTTTTAAATTGCAATATCTCGTTAGTTATTGAGTGAAAGTTAATGAAATTTTGGTGGTAGACCTAGAAATAATTCATTACTAAATTGAAATAAAGTTTTCAATAAAATTTTAAAAATTCTTTATATACAAAATATTTTTTAATAAACAAATTAGTACTACAGCGCGAGGCTCTTGAGCACGGTCAAGCGTGTTTACTTACATCATTTGCTTATTACTAATTGTTTTTCGGTTTGAAACAACCTGCAGCGGTGAAATATTTGAGCCCAGCCCATATTATGGTGGAAAAATTTTTCTCATTTTCGATTGTTTTGGTCCACTTTTCTCGATATTTTTGAATATAACAATGATATTTTAGGTTGCTTTTTAAAATGAACTCTAATGTTATATCATGTTTTTTTTTAAAGAAAGTCAAAACTTTAATTTAAAGGATTCAAAATAAACATGTATTCAACACTTTAAAGGCATTAGTGGTAAATTTCCAAAAACTGCTTCTTAGTGCGCGTTCATACATAAAACTAAAGACATCAGCCTACAAAATTTCATCTAGCCACGTCTTATTCTTCTGGGCTGTTTGGTGATGAGTTAGCCAGGCAGGATATTTTTTTTTAAGTGAAAACTTCTATAAGCGCGTTGAACGATTTTGGTAGAGGGTAAATCTTTGGTTTGCGTCATTGTCTTTTGCCGAGTAACTCTCATCATCAACACAGACAGCAAAGATAACAAGATAGGAAACTTAGAAAACATAAGCAAGCAACCATCAATAAGTTCCTCTGCTGACGCATCGTTCTTTCCCTCCCTTTGCTCCGCTGTGAAACATTAATTCCCGTGGCACTAGTACAGATCAAATCTCAGTAAGACAGCGTTAGTTCAACATTATATCAATTTGTCATCACAGTCTTGAAACAGCTGTTTTAAGCACAATAACAAGAAAACAACAACACAAAAACGCCCATTGAGCGGTGGTGAAACGTTAAAATTGGAAAATGAATAATTATTAAAATTTTCAAACTATGTTCGTTTTAAAAAAAAAATGCTTGAAACTTGGCAGCATTTTAAGATCAGAAATAAAGCTAGAAATCAAGCTGGTTTTAATTTTTGTTTTGTGAATAAAAAAAGCCGCGCTCTAGATCAACGACCACGGAAATGCAGCTATTGAATGTTACTGTTTTTTTCAATGGATATTTAGAGCTAGCTATAGGCTAAAATAAAATAAATTTAAAATTTTTGATATTTGCTAATTGTTTGACTGGCCGTGAAGTCTCTTTTAATGCCTTCACTTGAGATCTTGCTACTAGGCAAACAAAAAACATAGCTGTTTATTTTCCGCCGCTAATTCGGTTCATCCCCTCTAACGTTGCGCAACCGATGTGATACTGCTCTTCTCTGTTCATCTTTGTGGTAGATTTGCTTGGTAATTGTTGTTGTAAATGTATTTTAGTTCAGCTACAGTTCTACATATATTACATTGACAGAAAAACAGTAAATATCCTTCATGATTTCTTTATGAAGAAACGATTTGTCAGCAGATTAACTTATTGATGGTTGCTTGCTGCCATAGTAGAATTAGACAAGGTAGTGTTAGGGCTGAATGTGTTCTCTTTCTAAGTGACCATAACTGTCAAACTCATTCATTTTGGTATTTTTGCCAATTCTTGCTTTCATATTGCATTCTCATTGGTTGCAGATTTTGTATGAAATGTCAACTTTGCTTTGACAGTTTCGGTTACCCGCTCTCCGCCCTAACACTACCTTGTTTAATTCTGCCATGCTTGCTGCATTTGCTGAGCGCCTGGTAGCCAATATCCAAGAGCTTGTATTTGAGTTTCAACATAAAACATTTGTAGTTTTATAAATGTCGCCAGCATATTCTCTGACTGGGACATGGTATAATAAGTAATAGGTAGGAGTGAAATTTCGTGTTTCAACCATCGAATGTCAAGCAAAAGAAAACAAAATAGAGAACGTGTGTCACACACATTGGCCGCATTCAGAGGAGTCATCTGCTGTGAATGGATCATTTAATTGCAAAGATTTCTCACTCAAATTTAAAAAAACAGTTGCCAACTATTGACTCCGCTGAAAGCTGCCAATGTGTGTGATACACGCACTTTATATTGTTTTCTTTTGTTTGAAATTGCAGCCCGTGAGAAAATAAATAGTTGTCAAGGCTACCTAATAATAATTTTATCGTGAGTGGGACTGCATTGTCCAAAATTTTTTGTTTCTTATTTCAGCTACCATAAGCCTATAGTATCTTTTTTAAAAATATAATACAATGATTACTGATGCAAACAAAGAAAATAATGTAAATGAAATTCAATGAAATGTATGTAAATACAAATTTTATGTATGTGTGTATTATTATGTATTTTAAGTGTATATTAATTATTTCAATAAGTTCAATTTATATTTATATTTTTGTTCATGTTTTACTTTGTTTTTTGTATTAAAACCAATGGTTTAAAATATAATGAAGTGATAAAAGATGAAAAGAATGTGCATTAATGATGAACCGGATGTACGGATGAACCAAATCGGGGGCAGAAAATAAACTACACTTTGCTTGGTGTGTTTTCTGTTTTCCTCGTAGCAAGATCTCAAATGCAGGCATTAAAGGAGACTTCAAGAACCTTAAAAAATATATAATATATAAAAAAAAGTAAATTTATTTTATATAAGCTACAGCTCTACATATACATTGAAAGAAACAAATTAAATATCCTTTTTGAGGATTATTTTTCATTCAATAGTGCTTCCTGTATTTTATTTTTATATCAACATTATTAAATTTAAATGTAATAATCTAGTTTGGTGTAATTATAAAATAATAATGCTGTCTGAATAAAAAATATTTTGAAAGAAATAATTTAAGGTAGAGGGGGTGAAAATATAATTTATTTTTCCGATTAGCATGAAAATTCTCATATAGCAGTAAGGCGGTCCGTGGCAGGACAAAGTCTTCCAGAGAATACTAATACTTTACATTTATGTTTTCGCTTCGGTCAGAAGTCCCCTCACTGCTATACTTTTTTATATATAGATCATAAGAACGTCTGGAGAAATTGCTATTCTTCCTATATTTGCAAGAAAACTACTTATTTACTATCAGTTTTTACAGTCTATCGCTTGCAAAATAAATAATTACCTAATTGAAACAATTTTTTTATAAAAACAGCACTACACCGTTTCACTGATAATTTTTCCTTTCAAGGTGAATCGTTTAATTGACCTATGCGTTTGCTAAATATTCCAGAACTGATAAAGTTTTTAATTAATGATATTTTTTGAAACAATCACAAAAGAGATGATTTATTTATTTTAACTCTATATAAAAGTAAGAGTTGGTAACTTCTCATATTAGTTTTATTTTCTGATCCCCTTAGATCACATCACAATGTTTTTAAAATTTTTGTTTTTATTTTTGGGCACATTTTTACTAGTGCAGGTAAATTAAACAGTAAATTAAACTAGTAGATTGAGTAAAAGTTTCTCTAAAATGATATACAAATAAACAATTTTCATTCTAGAATTCTTATGGCAAAGCGTTATCAACAACAATTAAACCAGAGCTATCAAGATTGCCAGAAGAACCCCGACTCGAACTATTTTTTTTTACTCTGAAGGAATTTTCTAGACTAGCTGATGTTCTTTTAATTACTGGTAAAAAAAGTCTTCCAGGATGTCATTGCTGATGTATCCGCTCAGGATATCAAAAATGAGGAAATTACTGCCAGGCTTAATGAATACTCAAAACTTGTAAACAAAATTGAAAAACTACAGAATGACGATGACTCCGATGAGTTAACTGATAGATTTGAATTCACGTTCGAGCTAGGTAATCTGTTGGAAAAAGCAAATGCTACTTCAATCGAAAAGCCTAGCAGCGTCGATAAGCTATTCGACGAATCGTTTAAAAAGAATGGCTTGAACAATCTAGAACAGGAGCTTGAGGCCAAGTTTGAAATATTTGCTAAACATTTCAACGAAACAACTGAGAGAATATTGAAGTCAGTGACAGTAGAAGAATGGCCACAAAAAACCAAAGTGCAAGCTTGGTTGAACGACTTCAACGCAGAAAATGATGTGGCCAAAAAGGTTGAAAAGTTTGAAAAGTTTTTTGAATTTTTCAAATAACTTTTCATGTGCTCATAAGAGTTTCGTTAAAAATATATTTTGTAATGTTAGGTGTGGGCCGGGAAACTTGGCTCAGACGACTATAACTGTCCTCGTACCATTATTAAGTTTAAGATTCTGTCCTGAACCTTGTTGAAATAAAAAATGCGCGAAGTAATAAATTTCTTCTAGACTGCTTCCTTATTCTTCCGCTAGAGAATTAATAATGAATTTTTTAACTAACAATTTTTAGTGCAACGTTTAGCTAGCGATTGCTCAATTTAGAACATAACCAATATCCGTTATAAGTGTAAATTTTAAATGTGTGAACTAAAAAGATTTAAAGTTACAGTCGTGGCTAACGATATAAATTCTATAAATTAACATGAATTAAATTGCGAGCTTTAGATCAAGTAAGTTTTTAAGAAGGCAACAACAATAACAACAACTCTGTATAGAGTCAATCACTTAGCTGACTAGAGAGTCTGTTTCAGAAATCGCTACATTTTCCTCTTTAATAGTCCTTGAGTGATTAAGATGTGATCAACTCACTGTTTTAAATAAGTATATGACTTCGCAGATTTAGGAATTCATTCTTTTCAAATTGTATGGATGCTAATCATATGACATTTCAAAGCAGTAGGTTATTTTTGGATCACCGCCATCAATTCGGCCAAGGTTTTCAATATTCATTAGTGTTCGACAGTTTGTCGAAATGCACCATAGAAATGAAACGAGTTTTTTGCTTCGCCAGAAGCTATGGTTCTAACTGAAAGTTTTAAGTTACAGTCGTGGCTAACGATATAAATTCAATAAATATATGCAATATTAATGCAATTCAACATATAAGAGAAAGTCATTCATAATATTTTAAATGAAATAATTATAGTATTATCATACTTCAGTGTGTTTTAGTTTAAATAATAAGTTAAACAATAATATTTAATGAAATACAGAATGCATAGGAATATACTTTTGTTACAATTTTCAATTAAATAAGTCTAAAGTGTTAATAGTGTTTAAATCGACTGAACAATACGAAAATGAATTTGATAGAAAATGTACACAAAATGAAAAATTACAGGTAGGTATTTTATTTCAAAAGCATTCGTCTCTTATGAAATATAAACTTAAAACTTACTTATGTTAAACCACAGATTTCAAAATAATACACCAGAACTCTTTGATCAGTCGCTTTTTGTTACAACAGTCATATCAAGAAAATTGATGGAATTCTCCGAACGAACTATTTGGATGAATCGTTCTACACGAAGATAATTATTTTGCTTGAATCAAGCAAATGTTTTGCTTAAAAGAAAATTTGCAAAACTTTGCTCAATCACGGTGTGATTTTAGAAAAAGATTGCTAAATTGAAATCACTCCTCATGCATTTAAGAAAAAGCAAAATTTTGATTTATTTTGCTAAGTTATTATAAAATGCAAAAGCAAATTTCTACTTAGTTTAAGCAAATCTATATATATATAAAAAGCAAAGTACTGTCTGTCTGTCTATATGTTTTCCTCAGAGTTGGGCGTAGTGCACTAAATTTGCAGTTTCAGCTTACATGTAGTGATAGTGTAAAATTATTCTCTATCTTCTATTATTTTTGACTGCTGAATTGAAAAATAAAAGCCTCACTATACATGGGTGATAGTGCTTGTGAAAAATTTCTCACTCAAATTCATGTAGGAATAGTGGAAAAAAATGTTTACAGCTTAGTGGAAAATTTTTTTTTTGCACCAAATAAATAGTGCAAAAAAAATACTTCCACTAATAGTGGTACAGCACAGAAAGTTATCACTCAATTGAAAGAAAACACAAACAGTTTACTTGTAGGATTGAGTATTTATATATTACACAGAAATTTGTATGTTAATTTAGTGGCTGCTCAAATTTTGCACTATTTGAGTGCAGTGGAGATTTGGTAACTACCACTCAATTTAGTTATAGTGCAACAATATAACACTACCACTAAAATTCCTAGTGATAGTGAAGGGATGCTTCACTATCACTAAGCTGGTAAATAAATAGTGAAAAATAGAATTTCTTTTAATATATTTTAGTGCTAGTGAAAGGCTGAGTGCACTCAACATTTAGTGCACTACGCCCAACTCTGGTTTGTCTGTCTGTGTGTGTGTGATGCCTATAAACTCCAAAACTTCTGGACCGATTAACCTCACCACATTCCCTTTTACCGCCCCCGGAATCAATAAAAAGGCTATAATTCAGTCGGTTTGGGTCGTATAGGGCTTAAATTTAGTAATTTTGTTTGTATGGTTACTGTCAACCACTGTACTAAAAATGGGTTTCCACGTTTTTTTTTTCCACCCACAAATTAATGAAAATGCTTTATTTCAGACGGTTTTGGTCGTTTAAAACTTAAATTTGGTAATTTAGTCTGTATGGTTACTGTCATAAACTGTACTAAAAGTTACTACGCCCCCTTAGTCCGCCCACAAATCAGTGAAAATTCTGTATTTCAAGCAGTTTTGGCCGTTTAAGACTACAACTTGGTACCTAAGTTTGTTTGGTTACTTTCGGCAACTGTACTAAACATGGGTGTTATCGCTACATAGCCACGCCCACTTTTTGAGAAATCATTAAACTTCACTACTGGATCGATTGAGCTAAAGTTGTTGCTTAGTTTGTATGGTTACTGTCAGCAACTGTACTACAAATTGGTTTCCACGCCCCCTTTTTCCGCCCAAAAACCAATGAAAATGTTTTATTTAAACGGTTTGGGTCATATTAGACAAAAATGTTGTAACTGAGATCATATGGTTAATCTTGGCAAGTGAACTTAAAATGGGCATGTCCTAATTTAGTACACTCACTTTTCGGGGGATCAGCATGGAGTGAAGCAAAGTGCGACAGGTTTAAACTAAATTGAGCTGAAATTTCGTCGTTTTGTTAGGAGTGCGAGATGGTGTAAGGGAAAGTATTTTGCTCCACTCCTTTTACCGCTTACAAATAAAAAAAATCTCTATTTCGCACGGTTTTGATCGTATTAGACTAAACTTTGGTATTTTAATTCATATGGGTACTTTCGGCAGCTATGCTGAAAACGGAGATTATATTTGGCATTTCTTGACATTTTCGTATATAGCAGTTAGGTAGTCTGTGTAAGGACAACGTCTTCCGGGGAATACTAGTATTTGCTAAATTTTTATAAGTTCAAATAGCAAATTTTTAATAAACTCAGCAAATATTTGCTAAGTTATCATAAGCTAAAATAGCAAATCTCTTCAAAGTACACGAGCACACGTTTAGTCTTAATAAAGAACTAGGTGATGCATGGTTAATAACTGCAATGATCGAATGGATAAGCATGCACTTACACTCACTCGACTGAGGTAGTTTTGCTGAAATCTTGAATAATTTTGAAGTGGCTGAGATTCAAGCGAATTACGCCACCAACCCAACGAAGTCAAAGACATCGCCACAACATTGCAACCTCAACATCACAAACGCCACTTAAGCCACCGAAACCAATATTTGTCACAAACTCCCACAACAATAGCAAGAAACAACAAAAACGCAGCATAGGCAATAAGTTATTTTAGTGCTCCACTTATCCACTTATTTTATTCTTTTTCTACTTTCATATGTTTATGTCGCAACTATTAAATTGGATTGCATTCCAATTGCAACACTTTAAACTAAACTTGCATGTTTTTGATATTATGTTGCAACCAGTGTGGCCACAAGCTTAAAAAAAAAGAAAGCTAAACCTGCAAAAAAAAAAGTCAACTTGAAAAAACAAGCTAAAAAAACAACCAGATAAATTTAATACAATTTAAGGTTTTTATTTCATTTTTAACTTAAATTCATTTTTAATATAGGTACTAGACTGTATAAAAAAAAAAAAAATTCGCCATACACCATCTAACTCGAAGCATTTTTGGAAGGTAATTCCGAAGTTTTTTTTTATCAATCGTTTCGTCATATCTTTGACATTTGCAGTCCGATCTTAATGTATGGTATATCGATATTTTTGCCTTGAGAAGAATATTTTTGTTTTGCTCTAGAGGTCATTGAACTTAAGTACCCCATTCTAGTACTTATCAACCAAATCTCAGTTCTTAACATCCTTATGTACCACTAATGTCAGAAAAGTGAAACTTGCATAAAATAATAAACCTTTTCGTCTGTAAGTATTTCAATGATTCTAGTAGAACTATTTAAAAAAAAAATTAATTTATTTTGCCGAACATAGGAACCTTTTCAAATTCTTTCTCTTAGCTTCGGCATTCAGTTCGATCTTAAAGTATGACCCATATATCGATGTTTGTGTCTTAAGGAGACCAATTTTTTTGCTCCATAGGTCATTGACATTAAGTACTCTGTTCTAGTACTCACCAACCAGATCTACACTTCTAAAACATGAATTAAAAATAAAGCAAACGAAATAAAAATTTTTGAAATGTTGTCCATCACTTTGAAGGTCCTGCTCTGCCTAGCCCTTTAAAATTAGCTTTACTTAACTTAAATTCACAAAGCGTTTTTAAAATGACATTTACTATGCACATCGCAGTAGAATCTTCTAGTTCTACCAACTTCAAAAAATTTGATATATGCTGTCGGCTATTACGATAGTATCGTTTTTTTACAGAAATGTCAGTACACTCGTCTATTATTATGCTCTAAGGACTATATCAATATCGGAAATTAATTGCGCAGTAAAATACGGCGACATAATTTTTTTATTAGTACCCTGTAGTTTGGCTGGTGGCAGCATATCCCTTTGGACATGCCATTTACTGGTATGGTCGAATGGGATAAAAGAATTGTAAGGCCCATGGTAATGGACGTTGGGTCCGTTCACCCCTGTCAATAACATCGATGTGTTAAAAGAACGTACAAAATACTAGGCCCTACCATTTAGGGTATGTGAATTCTCATACCAAGTAGTTGGCCCACAGAACTTCAGGGTAAAACTACGTTTTTGACACTTAGCCAAAAAAGACAAAAAAAGCTATTTTCAAAAAACAAAAAGGCTAAAAAAGCCAGCTAAATCATAAATTTACAGGCTAATCCGCTTAAAAACAGGCTAAATCTAGCCTTAAAAAGGCTAATATGGCCACACTGGTTGCAACTAACTCATAAATTAGGCAAAATTTTACGACCTTATTTTAATTGCATCACACTTTTGTTATTTACATTGATTTTATTTACTTTGCATTATTTTGCATTGTATTTCTTTTATTTACATTTACATTTTTATTGCATTTTACTTTATTTTAGAATAGTTGTATTCAATAGGAAAAATTCTAATAAAATTAGTTCGGAGTTAAAAGTGATAAGAAAAGGTTGTTTTCATTAAAAATTAATTGAAGTCGTAGTCTGATGGAAATTCAAAATTGGAAGCCGTATCCTGTAAAACATAACTAGCGCAAGTTTTGCTTGCAGTCCATACGGTTTTGTGGACCACTTAGAATCAAACTTGCAAAAGAGTCAAAGGACCACAGTTTACAAGAAAATAATAAGTTGGAATTGGAAATAATCGACCTTAATGCATTTGAATACTGCACTAACACAGAAAAAAAAATAACTGTCACTTACAAAATGCATATGACTTTAATTGATGGAAAAGTTTTAAATATTTTGACGAATACGAATTCCACTCAAACCTGTCGGATCTGTCGTGCAACACCAAAGCAATTTTTATCAACTAAAAATATAAAATCTGATATATATATATATATAAACCAATGCCCAGTGCACTGAGGTATGGCATAACCCCACTACACGCATAGATCTGCTTTGTTGAGTTTGTGTTCCATATTTCATTTATGGTTTAAAAAGTGGCAAATAATAAAAGCACGAGAGAAAGAATCGTTGAAGCTTTATAAATTTTAGCTATAGTTTTCCGATTTCCGATTTCCGAAAGAGCATTTATAATGCTTATACATTTCGAAGTTCTGTCTACATTAGGATGGAAAAGAATGCAGATGGCATCCTCATCAGCAGTTTCGAAAATCTGCAAAATATTATCGAAGGTTTTTCATCAAACAGTATTGGGTCTAGAATTTAAACTTAGATTGCTTTTGTTTATTTATATTGTTATAATTATATACTTTTTATGTCGATTTCTATTCAATAGCTTTCTACAAGATTTCTATCTCTTCTACTTGATCTGTCTATTTTTCAACTTGCCTAAAACGTTCTCTCCTGTTCTTTATCCTTGTGTTTGGCTCTAGTCATTCGTCAAATGGTGATAGTGAAAAAAAAAAAAAATGATTCAGATTTTGTGTAGGCAGCACAGGGGCCTAAATGTAGTGTATTTCAATGTACGCAGTTTAAATATGGCAAAACTTGACTACATAAGATATATCTTTGAAGACTCTTCGATAGACATAGTATGCATTTCTAAAACGTGGCTATGTGATGACATAAATCAAGCAATCTGCAATATAAAAAATTTTAAGCTGTTTCGAAATGATCGATTTGACAAAAAGGGTGGAGGAGTTGCAGTTTACTGTAAAAATAATTTAAAATCTGAATTTGTAAGTAAGTCGACTGGTTCAGGTATTGAGTTCTTAAATATCTGTATATCTGATCAAAATACTAAAATGCTTCTGTCATGTGTCTATAACCCAAATAAATGTCACCCTGTTGATCCATTGTTTTCTGTATTGTCCAACTGTTTTCTAGATTATGATTTAATGTTATTGTGTGGAGACTTCAATATCAATATTATCTCGAACGACCTTCCAAAATATCGTCGTTAGGATTATCAATAGTGAATGAAAGTCTACCCACCCGATTTGCTGACAATACTAACCCAAGTCTTTTGGACTACTTTATTATTTTTTGTTCGTTAAATATCAACTTTTCTCGTAATATTATGTCTAATACAATCTCATATTGTGATTTTAAATCTATTGATTACACGTCTCTGTTAAATGATATATCAATCACCCCCTTTAATAATTGCTGGCTTCATCTCAATATTAATGATAAACTTAGATCACTTATGGATCCAATAAAATATTTATTTGATAAACATGTCCCCCTGCGTTCGATAAATATCAAGAATACATCTTGTCCTTGGTTTTCCCAAAATGTTTTAAATGCCTTAAAAAAAAGGAACAAGCTTCGAACAATATGGAGAAAAAATCCCACCTTATCCAACTGGAATATCTATAGAACTGTTAGAAATAAGTCCGTTATTATTACTAGACAAGCCAAATCAAATTATTACTCGGCAAAACTAAAACTATCGCTCCCAACCAAAACACTTTGGAAAAACATTAAAAAACTTGGAGTATGCAATAAAGATACCACTAAATGCAATATAAATCCTGAAACTCTCAATAATCTTTTTTTTGTGTGCTGTTAATAACTCAAGTAGTACCATACTTAAACTATATGTTTTATGTCGTCATCATTTCCAAACTTGTGGAAAACTGCAATTGTTCTACCTGTTACAAAAAAACATAACCCTTCTAGAGCTAGGTATGGGTGTTCTTCTGCAGTTGTAAAAGTTCTTGATGGCATACGACCAGAATATGACGCCGGATCTATGACTTTGCTCTGCCTTCTTGACTTCTCTAAGGCTTTTGATAAAGTTAATCATCAATACTTGTGTCATAAGCTTAAGACTTTGTTTGGGTTTTGTGATAGTGCCATCAATCTAATGTCTAATTATTTGCTAAATAGGACTCAAAAAGTCAATGTTGGTCAATTGTCTTCTCAGTATAAACTAGTCTTAAGTGGTGTTCCACAAGGATCCATACTAGGTCCTCTTTTGTTTTCATTGTTTATAAATGATATTTTCTGTGTGTGCAAATATGCATCTGTTCATGCTTATGCAGATGATGTACAGCTGTATTTGTCACGTCAAACTTCGCTTCTTGAAGATCTTTGCTGTAGATTGAATGAAGATCTTAGCAGTATTAATAATTGGGCCAGTAGCAATGGTCTTCAACTAAATGCATTAAAGTCGTATGTTCTTCCTATTTGTAAGAAAAAAAATTGTTTAAATGATGTCCCGGATTTGTTTATTGGAACAAATAAGCTTACAGTTGTGTCAAAAGTTGTAAATCTTGGTTTCCATATTAATTCGTCTCTATCATGTGTTGATCATGTAAGCAGTGTAGTCAAAAAAGTTTATTATGTCCTTCGTAATTTGAGAATGTCTGCTTATGTAACTCCTGTTGATATAAAACGAAAGTTGGTGATCCAACTGATCTTACCAGTTATAATGTATGCTGAAATAGTATACAGTAAACTTGACTCATCCTCCCAATTAAAACTTCAAATTGCTTTTAATTATGCCACACGCTATGTATACGGCTTGCGAAAATTTGACCATTTATCTAGTTACAGAAATGCAATACTTGGATGTGATTTAACTGCATACTTGAATGCAAGAAACTGTATATATTTGCATAAATTTATTCACGAGCAAACACCGCTTTATCTTTATTCAAAACTTCAATTCTGTCTGTCTAGAAGAAGTCATATTTTAATTGTACCTAGGCATAACTCGCTGAACTCATCTCATTTGTTTTTCGTTAACGCCAATAGAATATGGAATGCACTGCCTCGAAGGATAAGAGAAATTACTAGGAGAGGAATTTTTGGGCAATCTATTTTATCTTTTTTTTCTACTCAAACAACTTACATTTTTAATTTATTCTTTCTTCTCAGCTCCCTACTATATCTTGTAAATCTATAATTCTTTATATTTTTGTTTTTTCATTTACTACTCAACCACCACTGTATTAATAGAAAACTTTTCACTCTTTTTAAATAAATTTTTGGCTTACATTTTAAGTTACCTTTACCTTAAATTAATTAAGTTAAACAAAATTAAACTCAATCCAAATATTCTCTATTAAGCCTAGTTGTTATTCAATTTTATATTATTTTGTACTATAAGAGAACATAGTTCTAAGTGTACTAATGTATAGCTTTAATAATAAAAAATAAAAATAAACGATTATGGTATGATTTAATTTAAAAAAAAAAAATTAACACAATGATTGTCAGGTCAATTCGTTAAATTGATGTTTTCGCTAAACCGAGTACTAAAATAAAATGGCCTATTTTTATGCTAAAATTACTGAAAGTAGTATTTTAAAAATTATTTTATTGAAATAAAAACTTAAAGTGATAAGAACGTTTTAAAAGGTACATATTAAATGCATTCATGAAATCATAAAATGTTTATTTAAGTAATGTAAAGGTAGTATTTATGCAGATATATTTATTTAAAACATTTATTTATCACTGTGTGTTTCTTTTTAATACTAAGAATGTTTTTAATTGCACACACATGCAAGAAGAAATAATGGAAAAAATACTATGAATGACGTTTTCAATAGAAAAATGGATTCTTCAGACCCACTACTTGCCACCTTCTGTTTCTACCTTCTGAAAAATGTCGAAAAAAAGATAAACTATCGCATGATGTTATAGCGCTTTGAGAAGCACCGAAAGAGGCTTATGCTTATAGTCAGATACACTCAACACCAAACGATATTCTTTCTAATACTGCAGCAGATAGTACAGACTCTGAGGAGTCACAAGCAAACTTGGAAATATACTCGTTTGACTTAGATATAGATGGTTTTGAATAACTGAAAAGATTTAGTTATGAGAAAATACCATACCTATTTTAAATAATAATACCATAGCATAATGAAATAATGGGAAAATATTAATAACACTGAAAAAATAATCTTGAATAAACTTAAAAATATTGATCTGGGTTAAAAATTTATATTTGTATTGAAAATTTTATTTCTATTGCTATTCAAACCCACCGGGAAAATGAGAATTAATTCGTAAAAAAATCAGGAATTGAATGCATTCTTGTAATGCATTTTAGAATGTATTCCCAAGAATATATAAATTTAAAGCAAAACCTATGAATTGGAATCAATAAACAAAAAATTTATTGATTCGTTTTTATTGCTGCAGGAATAGATAATGAAGTAAATAACAATTTATAAGAAAGTAAATGTTGTTAGATTCCTTGCTTGCTTTTATGGTGGTTTATATTTTCTCTTTGTTGTTGTTGTTTTGGTTTTTTTCAGATATTTTTGAAAAACGGTTGTTCTGTTGTTTTCCTTTCACGTGTTTCTTAAAAATTTTATGTTTATAATATTTTCTGTTGCATTTGTCACCAAAAAAGTGTTATTGGAAATTGCGTCACTTGAAAAATTGACATCAGAAATTTCTAATTTAGTGAAGTATGCAAACCAATTAAAGAGTAAGTAGCATTCTTTATAGTTATTCTTATTTTTTAATAGCATATTTTTTACATATACTTCTTCTTCATTTCAAGTTTTCGGCAATGGAGTCCATCATTAAACACAACACTTTGCCAAGCAAGTTATTATAAGCAAGTTAATAGCAAACAAAGTGCTTGTAGAATTCAATTTTGGGGGCACTAAAGGAAAAAACTGCTTTAGAAGCCTCAAAAATTTAAATAATGTATTGTTTGGTAGGTTATGAAAAACCATCACTTTTTACTTGTTTAAATCATTTTTAATGTTTTTTTTTAATGCAGATTGCCTTTGCAAGGAAGTATACAACCAAGAACAGTTCCAAAAAGATACATTTGAAGCAAAATTGAAGGAGCAGCCTACTCATAAACATTAAAATTTTCGCACTAAATATGGTATTATTATTCTTTCTCATTACCTAATAATTTACTCTCTCATGTGAATTATTACAATATAATTTTTTTATTTATTGTTGAAAAAATAAAAAAAGATTTTCAACTCTGCCATACAAACTTATGTACTAAGAAATTCATTCATATGAATCTATTCTAAAAGGGCTTCTTAGGGATTCATACTTTTTTCATATCCAAAAAATGCATACTTTTTTCATTTAAAAGAATCCATTTTATAAGCAAATAATAGAATCGATTTCAGCAGTGATTCAAGTGGAAGGCAGAAATGAATGTACTACTTTTTGTAGGACATCACAATGTTAAAAATAATCAATTCTAAAATCAATAATTGGAAAAGTGAATTGATTCTTTTTTCATACACAATTGTTTTTTTTTTCCCCGGTGGGAAAGTAAAACTTTTTTTAAGTTTTTACTATCAACGTTAAAATTTGGTGAAAATAAGGGACAAAGCGAAATTGCTTAACTTTTGAAAAATCATAGACTTAACAAGGCTAGCTCAATTTCAACTTTTGAGGTATGTTTGAAAAGATAATAAAAACTAATTGTGAAAAAAATATAAACATTTTTTTTAATTTTTTTACTTTTTGAATTATTAGGTCAACAATCAAAAATCTGAATATCTCTAGATTTCGACCTGATTGGAAAAACTGAGTATGTCACTAAATTCTACTACCATAAATTAAGTACCTACAGTGTAATTTTACGATCAGCTGTTTGCAGAGTTTTTAAAAAAAAATGTACTAATCAAAATACAATGTTTCTTAAAGTAAAATAAGTCAAATTTTATTAGCTTTCAAACAAGTATAAATTGTTAAAAATTGTTTTAATAGTTTCTTAGTAAAAAAAATATTGTTTTGCTCTTTGCTTTGACCTATTTTTCTCTTTACTTTATCCTTACTTTTCGCAAATAGCGAATATATAAAACTTATTTTTTTATGGCAAGAAAAACTTTCATTTTATTATAACAATAATTAAAATTATGTATTCAAAAAAAATTCTTAAGAAGTGTCATTATTTTAATAATGCTTAATGTACCAAAAACTACTTTGGAATAAATTAAGCTAAATATTTAAATAAAACATGTAATTGTGAAATAAAAACGTAAGATTTTTCTTTTACCTCTTTGTTTTAGGCAAATAAGGGTACTTCCCATTTGACTTTTTTATAGACTTTGAACAATAATATGGAAAACAGATTTTTAAATAAACAAATTGGAATGAAAATATATGAGTAACATAAAATTGTAACATAAAAGAATTGTTTTTGAATATATAATTTTCATCATTGTTATAATAAAATGAAAGTTTTTCTAGCCATAAAAAAATAAGTTTTATATATAAATATAAAAACCTTTTATTGTATACTGCATTAACAAAAAAAATTTTCAGACATCATTAACATAAAACGCGAATATCTCAGAATGCAGTCGAATGTCTCAATAACTGCACGATATATATTCTGTCTGAGAAAATACGACCGCATATCCAGACACGCAAAGCAAGTATATTCCATGACTTTTGACAAACTTTTAGATTTTCGTACTCTGCTACTTTTACAAAAAATAATAACCACCAAAGAACCATCGTATCTAAATGTAAAACTAAGATTCACACACTCTCAACGTTCCAAGCGGATTGTACATTTGCGTCATCTTATATATTAATAGGCAAACTTCAAATGTTGTCGTACACTTTTTCGATATTAATTTTAGAATAAGGGCAATGAAACTTATATCATTCAAAAGGTACTGCTCCCTTTATATGCAGAATCATTTTAGATTTTAAATCTATGATCTCTGACCCGAAATATTAACGTTGAAAGTTTGCATTATTTTTAGTAAGGAATCTCAGGGCTAGTAAGAGGCAAAATAGTGAATGAGGTATCAAATGAAAGATCTGGCTGCTCAGTATAGTTACATATTAGATTGGTGACCTTCGACCTGAAATGAAGAGCATTTATTAAATGAAAACTATACTGTAACATATGGAAGAATATAGTGTAAAAGGGAAATTTAGACATTGATAAGGTGTGCAAAAAATACTTCCGACATTTTGCACCATTTCTTACGGATACCTATAATAAGCACTTTTTTCTCGACAAGAGTGAATATATATTGTTATGGTAAAATTTCTTACAAATAGTAAAGTCTGAAAAATTTCCGTTATTTTGACATCAAACATATAGCGATATCTCGAAAACTAAAGATGTTCTCAATGCAACGTATTTTTGTATGAAAAGTCGTTGGTTGAGGAATATAACGGTATACGAAAGCTTTCTAGGTAATATATTGCACGGATTGTATTAAACAACATCCCCTTAAAATGATATTAAATTTATTTAAATATCTCAAAAAAATTTCTATCTTCTCAGTACAACGTATTTCCTTGAAGCAAAGCCATCGCCTCAGAATGAGTAAAAAACTTTTGAAATATCAAGTTTTGAATTTGCAAGCAAATATCTCAGCCATTTTTTAATCGATTTTCAACAAATTTTTTTTGTCTGAAAGATCAATTTAATAACTTTGGAGAAATAAGCAAACATTAACCGTTTTCCCATCAATTCAATGTTTTATATTGTTTTAAAGAAAACTCTAAAATATTTAGATTTTGCTCGAAAAATAAAGCAAACATTTTTTTGTTGTAATTTTTTTCTTATTACATTTTCTTTTTCAAACTCTTTCATATGACATATTTATTTGCAAAAATTGCCTCATTTTGACACATAATTAATAAATAGTTTCTATCATCGAAATTTATGAGCTAACCTATGATTTTTTTGATGAAAATTTAATTTTTCAAAATATTGTTTTTAAATTTTTTACAAAGCTCTAGAGCTCAAGAAATAGTTTCTGTGCAAAAATTTTCAAATATTTCAAACCACTCTAAAGTTAAATACACAAATCTATGATTTAAGTCATTTCGTTATTATATAGAAATAGACGTAGGAAAAACAGTTCTTACGTGTTTCTGAACCGATTTTGATAATTCTTTTAAATAAATTAGAGTAAGGAGAGGGAGTTCACTGAATATTTTTGTGACCTTTGACCTGAAATATGAGCGTTGACAAAATATTTCTGAAGTAAATCCTAAACTAAAAAAATGGAAGAGCATGGCGTAAGAAGAAATTTTTGACATTAATACAATGTACAAAAAAAATTTTTCGCTATCTCTAACGGATAGCCTACAATAAGCATTTATATATTGTATTAATATATTGCTATGGTGAAATTTCTTACAAACAGTAAGTTTTGAAAAGATCCCTTTATTTTGACATCAAAGCTATGACAACAGTCGAAAACTATTACTTTTCTCAGTAAAACGTATATTTGTATTGAAACTGAAGATTTTCTTAGTACAGCACATTTTCTAAAGGAAAGGTCAACGCGTCAGAATGAGAAAAAGCTATTGAAATTTCGGAAAGTTGGTCAAATATCGGCCATAGGCGAAACTATATATATAAATATGCGTGAGAGACACAGTTCTTCCGTGTTTCTGAACCGATTTTGATATTCTTTTTTAAAGAAATTAGAGTAGGCAGAAGGAGTTCACTGAATATTTTTGTGACCTTTGACCTGAAATATTAGCGTTTATGGAATATTTCTTTAGTAAAATCTAAACTATTAAAAAAATGGAAAAACATGGTGTAAGAGGAAATTTATACAATGTACAAAAAAAATTTTCGCTATCTCTTACAAATACCCTACAATAAGCATTTTTGTATGTAACATGTGTAAATATATATTGTAATGGTTAAATTTCTTATAAATAGTAAATTCTGAAAAATTCCCCTTATTTTGACATCAAAGTTATGGCGATATCTTGAAAACTTTAGCTTTTCGCAGTACAACGTATTTTTATATGAAAAGCCCTGGTTGTGAAAAATCACAGTGTACGAAAGTTTGTATGGGTAATGTTTTTACAGATATTTTTAAAAAAAATTTTACATCAAAATAATTGTTATAATATGAAACTTTTTTGTATAGTTTTTAAAATCAAGTATAATTTAAACTATCAAACATTTAGAATTTGTATTTAAATCATATAAAATCATTATTAAAAAATCAACATTATAAATTGAAACTTAAGATTTTCTTAGTACAGCACATTTTTTAAAGCAAGGTCATGCCTCAGAACTAGAAAAAAGCGACTGAAATTTCAGAAGGTGGGTCGAATTTCAGCCACAGGCGATACTAGTAATTTATTAATGTCTGAGCGATAATTTTTCATTTATGCTGTTCGTCTTTGGCATTGTCTTCCTTATCAACTCCAAAATATCTTCAAAACTGCGGGTTTTAAGAAATAACTTTTTAAAAGATTCAAAGATTATAACTAAAAGTACTTTACATATAATGATTATATTTCCTATTCCTATCCATAAACTTGCTTCACTAAAATATTATTTATATGTAAATTAAATTAACTTTTAAGCTATTATAATTACTTGGAACTATAAGTTTTTTATGTGTATGAATGAACCTTTAGTGACTTATGATATCAATATTAGATTCTTGTAATCTTTAGCATAAGGATTTATTTCCTGGAACTTTAAGTAAATAAAATAAATAAACAGAAGTGCACTTATTGCATCTTGCTACTCAATGGTTTGATGCACTTTTTAAACTAAAGAGTTTAATTTCAAAACTTTTTATGGTTGAATAGTTAAGAAGCTATATGTATGAACTCTTCAGATGAAATCTTAAATTTTTGGAACGAAATTCGTATATTAAATGGGAGAAAGCAGAAATGGAGATCAAAATTGAGTGCTAAGCTTCTGAACTTGAGCCACAGAAGACACAAGCTCAATCACTTGGTCATATTTCTTATAAATTTTTTTGACAGCAACATTTACAGATGATTTTTTTTTATAAATTAAGTTTGACGAATGATTCAAACATGATTTTTCTGCAAGAAAACATAATTTCTCGGTAAAAGTTTGAAATGACTTGAAAAAATATTTGGTTTCATGGGCACTGCTCTAAGTCTTATGCCAAATCTTAGCCCAAAAATAGCAAAATAAAAACATACCTTAAAATAAAACTGCTTTTCTTTGAAAATCAAATATCCATTTGACATAAAATGGGTTGGATATTTATATAAAAACCACTGAAATCCAGCGCGTTGCTGTCACTCTCTTGTCCAACGCCCATAAAATGTGATCATTGAAACTGCATGTATAAATTGAGGTTGAATACTGAATTCTGACGCTGTGCGACCTATAAATTCAAAGCTGTGCAACGCCCCATTGCGAAACGCCATTTAAATTTTCAGTAAAACTGCATGTGTAAATTGAGATCGAATACTGAATTCTGACGCTGTCCTATAACTCCAAAGCAGTTTGATATCGCAAATTATGTATATATTTGTGGGCGGTAAAAGGGGTTGTAGTAAGTTTTGTTCCTAAACCATCTTGAACTCGAAACAAATCTAATTCCAAAATTTTATCTAAATCGGACCAGTAGTTTCAAAGTCTCATGATATTTACTTAATAGTAGGCGAAGCTAAAGTGTGACCACACCCATTTTTAGTATACTAACCGAGAGTTGTCATACGAACTTTATTACCAAATTTTAGATAAATACGACCAAAACCGTATTATATATCGCATTTTTATTTATTTTTGAGCGGAAAGGGGTGTGGCATCATTTAATTTTTTTTTTTAAATTTAGCGATGTAATAGCAAACAAGCCCGCAGAAGGCAGTATCCAATTTGGTCGCGTCATTTTCAAGTTTTAAGCATCCGAACAAACCACCATCCATTTTTACATGAGAAATCGTACGGGCTAAACGAGATCCACTATTTTTGCAATATCTCGAGAAACGCTCATCCCATGTCTTACAAATAAGTCCAAAATCCGTACTATGACCGACCTAACACACCCTAAACACCCTATTTGAACAACACCATTGAAACGGTTCAGAAGTGATGAAGTAACATACGGACACCATTAGCTTTTTATACATATATATTTTTAGTTCAAGTTTGGCTAGCAGATCAAAATATTATGGCAAAGGTCAAAACCAACAGTTATATAAATTGTGTTGCTTAATGCAATACATTAACTTTAACACTGATGCAAAATTAGGAAATTATTTGCAACCACATGCATATTATGCAATGTCACATGCTTGATAACTTTATTCTCTGGTTAACTTGATACAAGCGTAAGCAAACACACATACGTGCTGCTACTCATATGACTGCACCCATTTCACTACAACAAAGACAACCAAGAAGCTATTCGCAGTGACTGACTGACACAAAGTCCTAAAGACTGTTTAGCTAATTTTGCAGATGCAGGCGTATGAAATATGAGGATAAAGAACAAAAGGGTAAATAATGTTGCTTGTGTCCTGTGAGTAACACTGAGTAACACAATGCATTAGTAAGCTTAACTAATTACCACTCGAGGCGCACTTAGAACAGCATAATCATGAACAATCGAATGAAACTGTGCATGTGTCTGAACGAGAAATAAAAAAAAAGAATACGGATAAATCTTACACTCAAACATACACACCCATACGAATACTACAAGACTATGCACTTAAAGCATTAACTTCACAGTAGATGAGTTTTTTTGCAATTTTATTTCTGATTCAACAACTAGGGGGTAAATATGGAGAAGGATATTAAAAGGATTCGAAATGTTAAATTTCAAGTTCAATATCTCTTAAATCGAGTGCACTCAAAGCCAAAAAGCATTTTACTGTATGTTCTTATAGATTCTTTCTTTTTTTAAGGTTAAACTGCATATACCGATTCCAACATAAAATTAATCGCTTAATCGAATGCCATTATCAGAATTTTTAAAAAATTAAGTTCTTTTAACTCTTGCACTCTGTCAAAAATACAAATTTGAATTTTTTTTTTTTTTTAGTTTTATTTTTAGCCGATGCAATAAACTGGATGGCACTTGCTAATAAATACTATAGACTGATGCATAATTTTATGGAGAAAATCTGAGGAAGAATAAAATATTTAAGAAAAATCACTTATTAGCTATATTGCTTATAACCATGACTGTGCAGATTAAAAGGAATTTGATCAAATTGTGCTTCTTTTTGTCGGCGAAATACTAAAATCTTTAAAGGGGCAACAACAAAAAATTAAAAGTCCAGGTGCGGGGGACGTTGAATAACTTGGTCGTTAGGAAATTTTTTACTAGAAGAGTAACATTTTGTAAATTTCGAGTTTGGGTATTTTTACGAAAAAAAATCCAGAAAAATCCAAAAATGCGGAATTTAAAAAAACGACTTAAGGGTGACTCTGGCATAGTCTTAGCTATTTTGGGCAAAAAACTACAAAAACAAAAATTCGGATGAAAATTTTATAGCTGTTGAAATTAGATATTTTTGCTAAAATTCTCAAAGTTCTTGGAATTTCAAACACAAAAAAAAATCTTAACAATCGATAAAAGTATTCTTGGCATTCAAAATGACTTCAATAATTTTAAAAAAATATTTTAGATATTCCTTAAAAAAAATTTAATTCCAGTAATGCCAACATATCAGACTCTGGTTTTAGGATGAAAAATATTAAAAAAATCCCAAAAATTTAAAATTTTTGCGACGATGTTAGCATATTTAATTTCATACCCAAATTTATTTTTAACTAGTATTCCCCGGCAGACGTTGTTCTGCCACAGACCGATTTATTGCCATATACAAAAATGTCAAGTAATGCCAAATATATTCATCATTTTCAGTATAGCTGCCGAAAGTAACCATATGAACTAAAGAACAAAATTTCAGTCTAATATTATCAAAAAATATAGCATTTTTATTGTTTTGTAAGCAGTAAAAAGGGGTGCGGCAAAATTATTTCCCTTAAACCATATCGTAATCGAAAAAAATCGACTGCCCAAATTTCAGCTCAATTTAGATTAAGCCTGGCGGACTTTGCTTCACTCGACGCTGACTCCCAGAAAAGTGAGTTTAACTAAAGTGAGACAGGCCTTCTTTTTAGTGCATTTGCCGCGAGTAACCATATGAACTAAATTAAAAAATTTTTTTCTAATATGACCCAAACCGTTATTATATAATAAAACATTTTCATTTATCTGTGGGCGGTAAAAGGGCGGGTGTGGAAACCAATTTTTCGTACAGTTACTGACAATAACTACACAAATCAAACTACCAAATTTAAGTCTTATACGACCGAAACCGTATTAAATAAAGCATTTTCATTGGTTTATGGGTGGTAAAATGGGGCGTGGAAACCCATTTTTTTAGTACAGTTGTCGGCAGTAACCGTACAAACTTAATTATAAAATCTTAGAATTATGCGACCTAAACCGACTGAAATATAACATTTTTATTGATTTTGGGGCGGTAAAAGGGGGCGTGGCAACCTTTTTTTCTCAACCATCTCGTACCTAAAACAAATCGACTGCGAAAATTTCAGGTCAATAGGTCCAGTAGTTTTGGAGTCTATAGGCATCACACTGACAGACCCACATCGCTTTGCTTTTTATATATACACATATTGATTTGTGGACGGTAAAAGTGGGCGTGAACACATTAATATATGGTGACCGCTTCTTGGAGCACCTACATAGAAAGTTTCACTATAAAAATGTGTAGAACTCCGGACTTGCCATGATTTCGAAAAGTGGGCGTATTTATATTGCGACCACTCCCATTTTTTGTACAGTTACCGACAGTAACCATCTGAACAAAATAACTAAATCTTAGTTTTTTACAATGAAAATCGCCTGATATATTTATATCCCCACGTTTAAAAAACGCTGATATGGAGGCGTTGCCGGTATAGAAAAGTATATATATTCCTGATCAGCATCACCTCTTGAGTCGATTTAGCCATGTCCGTCTGTCCGTCTGTCCGTCTGTGTCCACGATAGCAGCCATCATTCATAACGAAATTCAGCTATCATAACGAAATTCAAAATATAAGCTTTTTATACAAAAATGGAGTTCAAGTTCGAATCTGAGCAAAATCGGATGAAAACCACTCCTACCTCCCATACCAAGTGACTAAACCAAAACGGTAAGATCTCTTTAAATTCCACAAAAATCAATTTAATGACTTCAAATTTCGCACAGTGTCTTAAATATTTAATATTTATTTTTAATATTAAATTTGTAAAAATCGGATGAAAACCACACCTACCTCCCATACAAAGTGACTTAATCAAAACGGGAAAATCTCTTTAAATATATTTAACAGTTTGCTTAAGACTTCATATATACTCTAATTCGGCCGTAGGGGTATTTTAACTTCGGCTCAGTCGAAGATAATTCCTTACTAGTTTTCTTTTTTTTTTTTTTGGTTGTGGCTCACAGGAACACTCTCAAGATGTGGTTTCAGTTTCCCTGGAAATTTCATAAATATCGGTTTTGCGGTTTTGGAGTCTATACGTGATATAGCCACATACCCACATTTTGGCAAAGTAGCTCGTCGATTGTTTTGCCACCGGCTTGCTGAACAAGCGATTCGATGAGCGCTGTTACTTGTTGTGTTTACGTCGGTAAATGTTTAGTTTAGTGGTCGGCACACATGAAGCACATCCCAGTAAGTACATTCATGCATACAGCATTGATGATGTAGGCATACGTTTGACTTTTGTATGCATGCCAGCATAAATGTAAGCTTATTTCCATTTTACATGGCGATTTCAAACAAGAGCATGTGTACCCGCACTAGGGCGGGTCGATTTATTTTTCGACAATTTCCCTATGATTTCCGTATTCTTTGGGTTATTCACACGTTCACATCCATAACTCAAAAACTATCGATTAAGTTTAATCGCCAGTAGGCGCGTTGGAAAGGTGAGCTCATTTTGATTAATTTACAAAAATAAATCTTCAACATTGGTCCAACGGTTCAAAAGTTACGGGCATTTTTGTCCAAATTTTGGACCATTTTTCCATTTTTTTCAGACTTTCAGAAAAAATAATGTTTTTTTTTTCACATTTTGTCTTTTACTACACTCAAATTGAATATTTTTTTTTTGAAAATAGGTTGACAGATACTTTATTATCTCTTAATTTGAATTTTTGTAGAAAAAAAATAAAAAGGGAAAAAAATCAAAAAGTTGGTTTTATGTGTTATATTGTTTTAGCAATATCGCATGAATTAATCAACCGAATTCGATAAATTTGGGCTTAAACTCTTCGTTTTGAATTGTAAACTGAATTATATAATGGATTGAGCCAATAAAATGGCCATGAAAGTAATATTCTTGGACAAAATCATGAAAAAATGGAAAAATGGTCAAATGGACAAAAATGCCCGTAACTTTTGAACCGTTGGACCAATGTTAGAGATTCTTTTGTAAATTGATCAAAATGAGCTCACTTTTCCAACTGGCGATTAATATATATAATAAGTTGGGGATTTGCCGAAGCAGACCACAGTGGGTCCCTTTTCGTCCCCCATTGCACAGAGGGTACTACTGCTCGGAGTACTCGTACGTGAGCATGCTCCTCGTGTAAGCATCCTTTGTCACCTCAAGCATATCCTTATAGGTTAGTTGACCAATCTCGGCTTCGCCAATAAATGGGCGTCCCAGAGTAGTCAATCTTATGCTTGCCAGCGCCGGACACTGGCACAGAATGTGTGCTGCTGTTTCCGGCTCCTCTAGGCATAACCTACACGCATCGTCCTCGGTCAGAGTCATCTTCCCGAGATGGTACATGAAGGGACCGTGTCCTGTGACCAGTGCAGTAAGCCAGCTTAAAGTCCTTCGATTGTATCGGATAACTTTTGCTGCCTCACTACGAGACCACTTCACGGCCGCCTTTGATTGCCTGCAGTTAACAGCTTCTTCCCACCTTTTACTGTGTTCCGAGTCCGTCCATTGTTTAATAAGTCCTGCCACCATATTGTCGCCTATGGCGATACGTGGTTCTGGTCCACAGAATTCTTCTGCTGATCCTGCTCTTGCTAAAGAATCAGCTTCTTCATTCTGTTCTATGCCAGAGTGTCCTCTCACCCACATAAGTGTGAGCTCATTCGTCTGGGCGCACCTATTGAGTTTTGTAAGACATTCTATGGCCAACCTGGAAGTGATGTCTGTCCGTTGCATACACCTAATCACAGAAACTGGCGATTAAACTCGATCGATAGTTTTTGAGTTATGGATGTGAACGTGTAGGTAATATTTCATACGAACGTCAATTTGGGAAAAAATCTACCAACAAAAAGTAGGGGACTCGATTTTAACGATAGAGGTATAGTTCCTTTGGCAAATTTTCATGAAATAACCCATAGAATACGGAAATCATAGGAAAATTGGTAAATATTTTCACTCCCTACAAATCGACCCGCCCTAACCCGCACAATTACTATTGCTGCATGCATGGGTAATTAGTAGTACTCTATGCATTCATTGTCATTAATGCTGCATGTAAAATTTGGTATGCACGCTACTGTGTACAACCGACACGCATACTCAGCGAATTTGGATAATTGTTGGTTTTTTTGAATTACCATTCATGCCTTGTCCATGCTTCTGCCTGCATATAGCATGCAGGTTTCCTGTATGCATGCTACTCTGGACATACTAGGTAAGGCGCCTCACAAAAAAAGTTGGTCGGCACAAATGCTAAATACAATCCATGGTTGATGCTATTGTATAATGATTCCCCAAATATTTCGACTCTAGCGATAACCTTCCGTGAGCTGGAATGATTTGAAATAACCTCTAAAAATCGAGTTATTTTGTAACCATATTGTGTAATTGTTGTAAAAAATGAATTGTCAGAAATTATAACCAGAAAAAGGGTCTTTCAATCTGCATCAAAAAAATTATTTTTTTTGTATTCGGATTGCATTTTTTTCAAATTTATTTTCACTAAAATTAAAAAACTTAAATATTTCTAATACGATCCTCCCTTTCAAGATATCGTTGGAAAGGTTTTGAGTGCTCGCATTGATTTTTAGTCAGAATTGCTTAATTTGACATATATCAAGAGTTAAATATTAATTATAAATAAACACCTACTGAAAAAATATCGTAAGAAATTAAGAAAAAAATATAAAAGTAATGAAGTTATTTGAATTTTTAAACTTTTTGCATGGAAATAAAATAAAAAATATCAAAAGTATGCATGAAAAATAGCGTTATCTTTTATCTGATTGCAAACATTTAAAATTTTTGATGCAGATTGGAAGATCTTTTTCCGGCCTGACAATTAAATTTTTTGCAACTATTACACCAGCCAATATGGTTACAAAATAACTCGATTTTTAGAGGTTATTTCAACTATTCCAGCTCACGGATGGCTATTGCTAGTGTCAAAATATTTGGGGAATCATTATAACATAAACCAAGGATTGTATTGAGCATTTGTGTAGAACAACATTTTTTTTTCTAGAACGTGAGGCGCCTTAATACTGGGGTGCTTTGCCAAGAGTTACACGTATTCTTATGCTCTGTCACTCATTCGACAAACAACTAATATTTCATAGTTCATACTTCATATTTCATAGTTTATAGAATGAGTAATAATTGGCGAATCAGCATTGTTTCAAATGATATGCTTGTTTCAAATGATACGTAATGGAAGTAAACTTTAACAAACGGTTTGTTTTCGATATGTTATTTTTTTTTTTAAAAAAGCTCAATCTTTATTCCGCTTTATTTGCATATCAGATTACCTGCCATCTGAAGAGTGGTACGCTGAGCACATTAGAGAGAGCCAATATTTACTTCAGGTATGCGGTAATTTATTTTTTTACTTTATTTATTTTTAATTTTTAAACGAAGATTGATGGGCATCTGACTATCCCAGATCCTGGTGAGCATGACGGAAAGTTATTTGCTCCCTTTTTGATTCGCCACTGCTTACCGATTTGACATGCCTTCATGGACTTGCTATGATCTCTATTGCTGCAATACATGCGGTATTAACTGTTCATCCATCACAAGAACTACAGAGCATCGGTACGTAAACCACCGTACACCATCGCGCAAAGTGGACCTTCACGGATTATCACACGTCGAGCTTATGAGCTTCTGTGTGCAAGCGATAACGGTGGATAAAAAGCAGCAGATGATTTTACCGAAAATCACATGGACACGCTGGTTCCAGTAGTCACTCTCGAGACCGCACATGAGACCCCAAGGACTGAATTAGAATGAATATTCCTTCACCAATTTTAGAAGTTCTCATTTTAAATGACTTACTTTTACTTAATAAGTATTTTATAGTTCGATTTTTTTCATTGTCATTTTAAACCATGATCTCAGCAGCCTTAAATTATAGTCTCAACTAGTCCTAAATAAAAAAATGAAATAAATTATGAGTTTTTTTAATAAATCCAACACAATGAAGCTTTGATTAACATATTTACACTGAAAACATGAATTCTGAACAATCTCACGTGAGATTAGAGAGGGGGGTGAGGGGGTCGAGCCAAATCTCACGATATCTCACGATATCTCACCAGGAGAAGGGGGGAGTCAAAAAATCTCATAAATCACCTCACGTAATTAATGGACGCCCCTAAGATTATTTCTTGATTTCCATTTGAAAAATGCTTGAAAAATGTTTCAAATTTCTTATTAAATTTTTGCGTAAATTTTTAAAAATGAAAAAATTATCCGGCCAACAGCTTAGACATCTTTTTTAACTGTATGAAATAATTCCAGTATCACTTTGATATTGAATATATCATTTCAAAGTTTTAGCTGTGAAATTATAAAAGATTATTCGTCAGTATAACAGTTTCATAGCTATTAGCCGATAGGTGGCACTAAATACCTCACATATTTTTAGGCATATGCTGAAATTAAGAAGAGAAAAAGCAACATAACAACAACAATTATATGCAAATTTTAACTCGATATAACTTAAAGCATACAAATTTTTAAGAAATAAAAAGTCCAGTTTGCACATCTACAGGTCAAAACCTACCCAACCATGCTAAACTTATAAGGATTGGACTTGTACTTAAAAAGCCTTACGCCGGACACAATTTGCATTTGCGTAATATATGTACAATATATAAGATGATTTTTTAAGAAATAGAAATGTGAATATATTTGTCACTTTGATATACATAAACTACTAGATCTTAATTTAATTTAAAATTTAGTTACCTTTCGCATCGTTAATTAAGTAATGGCAAATGAACTTCTGCGTGTGTTTGGACGTCACCTGTGATGTTTGATAGAACTCTGGGTTTGCTTGGCCAGATAAATTTACTTGCAAACCAAGCTGTTAATGATTGCTCTCTTACACAAAATTGGTGACAAAATAAGAGGGAAGTGTGCGTATATTATTATGGACGCAGTGGATATTACGTATTGGAAAATTGATTATTTTACAACTCAAATTGATGAAAATTTTACAACTTCAAACACCAAAAATTTTTTGGACGCATTTTGTTTACCAATACCAGAAGCGACCGTTCAGACGAATTTTCTCAAAATCAAACCGAGTCGTTGGCTCAAGAACGCAAATTATTTTCGCGCTGAAGAAGAAGTCAACATTTTAAATATTGCGCTAATTGCTCCATATCGCATACTTATTGGCAACACAATGTCCTCATGAACTAAGAGTAGCCAAGCAAAAAATTTGATTTTAATAATTCAGATCAAAATGTGAATTTTTTTTAAGTATTCCTAATATTTCTTACAGCACATGGGACATAAAATATGCACACAAACATTCAATGGCAACTTTGGCGCATAACTTACAGCCATAAAATAGCAAATCCTTTATTTATATGCAAGGATTTGAGTGCCAGCAAGCATGACAACTTCGTTGTCATCACCATCATCATCAGCATCACCATCATCAGTATCATCATCATCATCATCATTATCATCATCATCATCATCATCATAATCATCATCTTCATTACAATCGTAGCTATTTCAGTTCTTAAGCATGAAAAAGTCACACACATACTTAGCATATTCGTGTCATATATGAACGGATATAAAGTAAATCATTGCATACACTTTCATAAACTTGCATTCGTCAGATTTTTTATGCTGCAACTGTTTCAGACCACAATGCCTCGTGCACGGAACCATAAAAGTAGCACCGATAACATCAAATACTAAGGCCATACACACGTGGCCCGAAAGGGAACAGTTTCCCCCCCTAGCAAAAGAAAATATTTTTATATTGTCAAAAGAAAGTATAAATATATGCTGTAGTACTTTATGCATCTATATTATTATATAAAATTGAAGAGTAAAAGTTAATGTTACCATTTTACTACAAAAGTACTGGGCCGATTGTTATGAACAAAGTTTTAAGTTGTCATATTTGTGCTACAGTTTTATTTAGAAGTGTTTTTTTCAAAATCTAACTAAAAAGTATACTAAATTAAAGTGTAAAGTTTTTTAAGAAATCATCCCAGCTGCCACGCATTGACTGAAAAAAATGGCGGTTATTTTTCAAGCAACAAAATCATAGCTTCTTAGCGCTTGTGAAAGCCATCGAACCATCATCATGATGAAACATATTTGCCGGAGTCTCATCTAGATATGGTGAACGCTTGGATTGCAATTGTGTGTGCATTTTTAGACAGCCACCGCGAAGTGCATTGTTTATGAATATCCTTTGTCGGGCTTTCAAAGGACAGGCATCTGTGTGGTTAGCCCAAGACTTATATCCAGAAATGACATGGCCAGAATTTATGGATATTTTTACTTTGCGATATCATTGTCCTGAAACCTCAGCAGCATTTTTTCTTGAATTTAAGTAAAAACCGACCTAAGGATGACGAAAACCTATCGGCATATGCTGCAACCGAAATACCATTTTTAATGGCACTATGGAAAAACTTGTCAACTGAGCTGTGGGCTAATACAAAAGCTGTATTTACAGTATTAGCCCACATTTCTCAGTTTGAGACTGGAGTTCATCGTTTGATATTTACTACGGTTGTTGGCACTAGAAATTAGTTACAAGAGGAACTAAAAGCTCTGTAATTTTTTAAAAGAAAAGCTGAAACGCAGAATGACGTAAGTGGACCGAACATCAAACGAACCAAGACATCAATACTATCGCCCAATATAGAATATTTCAATTGTTGAGAGCAAGGTCGTAAAGCTATGCAATGCAGATTCAAGAACATCTACACTTATAATTGAAGACTGAGCAGCACTGAAAATTGCAAAACTCCAGCAACGCCTAATATCACCTGTTTTAACTGTCAAGCTGCTGGTTACTATGCATCCAGCTGTCCCAAGATTATTCGCAAAAGAGCTGGTGACATCGATAGAATTTATGGTAGTTATTATATGAGACATGACATATATGACATTTGGATAATTAATTGTCTTATAAAAAAAGACACAGTTTCGATAGTATCGTAAGTATAGACGTAGAATTCCCTTTTATATAGTAATAGAGAAAAATTCTGGTTTTTTTCGTTTTTATCTTTCAAAATTATTTTAAAACATTTAATTTTCTAAATAAAAATTATTCAAAAACAAATTTGTTGTTGTTGTTGTTGTTGCCTTCTTCAAACTTACATGATTTAAAAAGTTCACAAATAAATTCCTGTAAAAATATGTTTGGTTTTGTAAAAAGTTTTCGTTTGATATTTTTGGTGATGAATTTTTTGCTCTTGTTCATTTTTTATGTTGGTTAAAACTAAATGTAATTCAAAGTGATGTGTAATTAATGATAAAATTATAACTATTTTTTTCCTGTAGTAAAGAGCATATACATTAGGGCGTATCGGAAAATTTATATGGTACTCTAAGAGGTCTCAAAAGTTTCATTGGGTGCTCAAGATCTCCCAAAAATAAATTTTAGAAAAAAATAAGTACGTTTTCCTCTCCCGCAAGGACAAAGTTGTTTTTTAAGAAAAACAGTTAAAAATCACAATCTTAAAATGCTTTGGTTTTTGTTAAAAAAACTTCATATGTCTTAAAGCAAAAGTAAATATAGACTTTAACTGAAAATATTTTGGCAAACACGATGACATCCTCGATTTTCACGCACAAGGTCCTCTGTGAAGGATATTTGAACCTTCACAGAAAGATACACTCAAGGTAGCACAGAACTTTTGATTGCTATATGATTGTCTTAATTTTGGCGATTTTGATTATAGTGTTGGCGTTTCCCTAAATTTGGCGAATTAATAATTTGCATATTTTTTAGATATGCATTTTCTTGGTTTTAAGAAATGTGGGCTTGAATGCAATTTCTTAACTTTTTCAAAAAAATTAATATAAGGTTTTATATCTCGTTCACCAAAAGTGGTACCGAAGATATTTTCCTTAATTAAGATTTTTCAAATATTTTTTAACAACACCCTGTCCAGGAGTATCAATTTACAACACCAGGTTTCCTTTTTGTAAAAAATTTTCCTTCCTAGTATTAAATTTATTATTTCGTTAAAACACCTCAACTCAGCATTCACAAAAATGTTATACTAAAACTTTGGGTTTCTGAGTTTGCCATTCTATGGGTCTCAATTGACTTAACAATTGTTTTTAAGAAGTGTTTTGAACAAAATGAACAAAATTGTTACATTTCATGCTTGAAGTAACTTTTTTTAAATATCAAAATAGGAAAAAAATCGTGGCCTTTTCCTGCTGTCTTAAAAACGATATTTTAAGACAAGGTTTTGTTCAAAACTATTTGCAGAATCCGAAATGAGAAAATTATCTTCGGTAGCACTGCTGCTGCCCGAGATATGAAACCTTATATTAATTTTTTTGTAAAAGCTAAAAAATTGCATTTATGTATACATTTCTCCAAAACAGGAAAATGTATGTGCGAAAAATATGCAAATTATTAGTTCGCCATATTTAAAGAAAACCTTAACACTGTAATCAATATCAACAAAATTTAGAGAATCAGATAACAATTAAAAGTTCTGTGCTATCTCGAGTGTACCTTTAGATTCGAACATCCTTCACACAGGACACTGTGGGTAAGAACCAAGAGTGGCATCGTGTTTGCCAAAATATTGTTAGTTTAAGTCTTTATTTAGTTTTGCTTTAAGACATATGTAGTTTTTCTTACAAAAATTTAAGCATTTTGAGATCGCGATATTTTACTGGTTTTCTCAAAAAAAAAAACTTTGTCCTTGCGGGAGAGGAAGATATCCTTATTTTTTTCAAAAAATTTTTTGGGAGATCTTGACCACCAATTGCAACTTTTGAGACCTCCTGGAATGTGAAATTCGAAGAAAATTGTAATTCAATACGCCCTTATATACATATACTAGTTGAAACCCGGCGAGTTGATGCCGCGACCCCTGGTCCAGCACCCATAAAATGTTCATTAAATGGCACGTGTAAATTGTGTTCGAATGCCGAATTCCGAAGCAGTGCGACCTTTATTTCCAAAGTCATTCGATATCAAAAATGTTGATGCCACGCCTCCTTTTAAGTGTAAAAACCTTCCTTGGTGTGTATTTAATAACTTCCTGAAGTGTTATATTATTGCAATTTGGTAATTTCATAACTTTTGTGGCGAATAACATTCTTGGCTTAGATGTCATTTATTTGAAAAATGTTATTTTCTGTAGGAACATGCAAGTTAATTAAAATTTTTAAGAAATTGACACCTCAAAAACTTTCGTACCTGAAACACACAAAATGTTTTTAATACTAATTTTATTTTTTGGTAAAAAAATCAATCAAAAATCAAGTGCTGTCTTTGAAAGTTAATAACTCGGTCATGTTACAAAGGATTGCGTTCATTTTTTTAAAATTTTGATTAATTGTCCATCCAATCGTGTTTCAATCTTTTTCATTTTCGTTTCCCTTCTAATTTTTATAATTCTGCACAAAAACGAATTTCTTTATTATTAACGAATTCTTATTAACGAATTTCTTTATTTCGCAAAAAACTTTATTAAAATATTTGTTGTGCAAAAAAATATTAAAAACCAAAAATGGCTTTTTTAAAGTTCCTGCAAATGATATGCATAAATGTAAGGTCAATTTAAAGTTTATATCGTAAACATTTAAAAAACGATAGAAAATTCAAGCCTAACATAAAAATTTAAAATTTTTTGTTTTTTTTTATTCATTTTGTATTTTTGTAATATTTTTTTTTTGCATAAAAATTAATGCTTTAGTGAAAGAATCGGGACAATTTCTCAATTCGTTTCTGAGTCATACTCTCAAATACCCATTTAAACACTGCCACAGCAACAACAGCGTTACCTACCGGGTCAAACTTTAAACATAAAATCATCTACAGAAGCACGCACACACACAAAATTTCAGCAAAATCGGTCCTGCTGTTTACGAGGAGTTCAGTGACAAAGCCAGGTACAGAAAAATTTGATATATAAAGATGTATATTTTAAAAGTAATTTAAAATTACAATTTTAGCTAACAATAAATATTTTTAATATGGAAAAAATAATGCATAAGAGAAATAATTCGAATTTATTCTGGTACTTCAAAAATGAATAGATTTTTAAAGAACAACGCATTCTTAGTAACGCATGCGCAAACCTGCGTAGTAATAATACATACTGGCTCCGTAGCTACACGCATCTGTATGCTTTATTGTATTTATCTTTCTGAAAATAAACAAAACCAATAGCGAACTACAAAAACGAAAGCATCTAATGTGTATTTATATTTGTACATTTTACATATATATTAATAACAACAACTATAACAAAAGCAGCAAAACAACAAATGACACGATTGCGAACCAAACGAACAACAACAATAGCATAAGCAGCTACTGAAGCAGCTACTTCAACCGCATTGTGTTTTTCTAATACGAAAGTATGAAAAATTTTCTTCTTAGATTTTGATGTTTTGTAACTTTTTTATATAAGTGACAAAATCCAAAATTAGATATTCGTTTTGTTCGTACTCTAACTGTTATTTTGACATATATTTGTTATTTTCACGATGAATATTAAAGGCTGTAGGTATACCCCCAAGTGTCAACTAAACTTCTTAAATGTGTTTGAAAAAATTTGTAAAAATGAACCCCATACAAACCGCGCTGTAAGATGTAATTCTACGTCAAAATTACTGAAATGTATTGCATAAAAAAATAACATAAAATTTTTAAATATTTATGCCATGATACGAGAAAGATTTTTACACCGTCTTTAAAATTATATTAGATTTTCTAATGTGTACAAGCGTGTGTCAACCGGTGTAGTTTTGCGTATCATGTTCACAAAATTAGTACCAATAATCGTAGTAAATACCATTATATAAGTTACATTTTGTTTGTGTTCATTCTAGATTCAATTATGCGTTTGGTTCCTCCTAGAACAAATCCTGCGGACGCCCTTGGCTTAGGTTATTAGAATGACAAGTTAATATTGGGATTAAAGTTTAAATTTGATCTCCTGAAAATTTAAGTTGCGTATTTTTAAAAATTAAAGCAATTTTATCACTTAAAGAGACGCTACTTGAATTTTGAATGAAACATTTTAGCTAAAGAGTCATAACTCCACAATATTTTCATTTGCGTAATCCTGAAATAAAATTATGAGAAATTTAGAAAAACTTTATTTCAATAAGAATGAAGCTTTACTTTCAATTAAAAATAAGAAATAAATTTCATATTTCTTGGTAATTTTATTACTTAAATGCTTGTTAAGTAGGTGATTTAAAAATAAAAGCAATTTTTATCAGTTAAAGAGCCACAATTTGAGATAATATCACTAGTTATACGAAACAAATTAAGTTAAAGAGTCATAACCTAAAATTTTATTTTAAATAAGGTTTCTGCATTGTGAAACTAAATTGGTTTATAATATTGCAATCATTTTATCTTAAATAATTTTTGCTTTTCCTGAAAAAGTATGTTTTTTGAGTTGTGACTGTTTTTTATTTAGTGTACGATAAAAACTTGTACTGATTTTTGGAAATTGTTTTACTGATATGTATTGTAATTTTCTACTTTTACTAAATTTTTATATTATAACTAAACATGCTTAAATTATAAATCATGAAAATTAAAGGACTACTGGTCTGAATAAAAGTTAACTTTTTATACAGACCTTTTCGGCCCTCCTTCTACAGAAAATTCTGCGCACGCCCTTGATAAAAAAATAGCAAAAAATACTACTACTTTACTGCTTTTTCTACCTTGACACGTAGTAGTATCTGAAGCTCTATTCTGCGCTTCTTCTACACAGTCCTCACAATGCAAATTAAAGACTTCCTGTTCTGTGCTAGCATCCTGCCTTCAACATCGTATATCCTGTTTCACGTATTGTTAGCTTGATTTCGAAACACAATAAACTGAACAAATTACGATAAAAATAAAAATAACAAGTTTTTCTAAAGTATTTATTTGTCTTGTCTTGTTCTTGTTATCTTTGTGAAAGTGACGGTGTGTGTATTTGAGAGCGAATGTATGTTACAATAACGATGTATTCACATGCACATTTTTATTGTTAGTATCAGGTGCGGATCTTCGCTGGGGCGATTGCCCTTTACCACAAAGCATCTTGCAAATTGCAAGTTTATCACAATCACATCTTCTAAACTACATCATTGCGAAGATGAACTCCGTAGCTGAAATAAAATAAATTCAAACTTTTTCAGTTTTATATATTAAAGCACTTCATGCTCCATAGAAAAAAAAAATAACTGTTCGGGTTGGTTCCTTAAATAGTCATTGGTTTATGTTATGATGATTCTCCAAATATTCCGAATCTAGCGATAGCAATACGTAAGCTGGGATAGTTTTAAATAACTTCTAAAAATCGAGTTTTAGCAAATATATTGGCCGATATGATAGTTGTAAAAAAATAAACAATCTGAAACAATAGGTCAAAAAAAGCTCTTCCGATCTAAATCAAAACATTTCATATGTTTTCAATCGGATTATAGATAATGCTAGGAATAGCAACATGGGTTGGAAGTTCAGCAGACATGCTCGCCTCCATACCCGATAATATGTTTTTTCTAAAAGCATGTCCTAGGATGGCATGTCTGTCAAATGAACTGCCGTAGCAGCAATTTAGCATGCATCTCATGCTATGAGATACATTAGCTCAGTGGGCTCATGTTGTTTTTTGTTTTTAATTTTTTTCGTCGCTATCGAAGCTTTAATATTTTATATTTTTTTTAGTTTGTAATTTAGCTCACTGCCACGACACCTCTGCTTTACAGGACGACGCACAGTGTCAAATTTTGCAGTCGAAGCTGCTCGAAACCACTAGAGGAAAATCAATGAAATTTTAAACAAACATTTAAATTGATGACATGCACCAAATAGCTTCTTTTTTAAAAGTTTATCGTAAAAATCGTTTCATTTTTAAACATTGCTCGCACACAAATCGACCTTTTAACTTAATTGCAAACACAAATATTATTTATTTTGCTTAATTAAAATTCAAAAATATTATTTTTAAACTTAGAATAGTTCATTACATGAATAATTAGTACAGAACAAATAAAATCATTGACCCTTTCAATGGCTAGGCTAAACTAAGAAAAAAAAATAGTTTTTTTGAGATAATTTCCTGTCATTTAGGTTTTCAAAAGATTTAAAAAAACCATGACTTTGATTTTCACAGTCAATTCTAATTCACAGTCATCTTTTTGATGATACAGTGATATATATAGAACATTTAAAGTACCATTGATAAAGAACTGTGTGACAACGTGTGGGTGAAACAATAGTGAGAAAAATGACAAATCACAATAAAACAGATTTAACAGGAGGGGGGTGGGGAGGCAAAAAGTAAGATTTAATATACACCAAAATGTTTATAATTACTCTAGACACACAACTTCATTCTCTATATTGCGAATTTTAAAACAAAACTCAGTTTTATTAAAAGTCTGGTATGAAAAAAAAAAAGACTTTGTAGAAAAAATATAAAAACAACATTTTGGAAAAAATAAATTTCGCGAAAAAAATCAAAGGATGTCCCTTGTTGTTTTGATGACAAAAACAGTAAAATAATTTTTGCGCTTAGCTGGAAGAACTTTTGCAAATAAATGCTATGTCATATGAAAGGTAGCCGGATGTGCAATTTTTAATTGATTTCATTTTTACAACAACAACAATTTTTGAGTCATTTTTTGAGTAAAAAGTCAATATTTTGGACCTTTTTTGACATAATCATAAAAGATATATACACTGACTTAACGGTACAGTTCAACCTATTTTTGTAAAGTGATTTTATTGAACTTTTGAACAAAAAAAATTTGAATGAAATATATTAATGGACAGCGGAGATATTTGCATCGAAAGACCAAACTTTGATTTTCATGTCGTTTTTTTCTCATTCTTAGGTAACGATGTTTTATGAAAAAGTCGTTATACTGAAAATTTCTCCAGTTTTGAAGATATGTGAGTGTTTTTGACGTCAAAATAACAAAAAAATTTAAAAATTGAATACACAAAAATCTCCGATACTTAAAAGTTTTATAATAACAAAATTACTGTTAGTTGAAAAATTTCAGAGGGGGCGTGGCAAAAACTAAGTATGTAACATTTTAAATTGGGATAAATTTAATACGTGTACCTAGTTTGAGCGAAATCCGTTGAGCCGTTTAGATTTGTATTAAGGCCAAACAAACAAACAAACAAACAAACAGAAAATGAGTTTTATTACTATAGATAGTCAGTTGTATGAAAAAATAGAATTTTAGCCATAACTTTTGATTATGAAAATATACCATCAAACAAAAAAAGATTTGACTTTATTTCTATGAGTTTGACAAGTTTTGACAACTTGCACACGTTTCTATGAGAAAAAAAATCGTACTTCACGCACTTTCTTTTTTTACGTGCCGAGTACCGTTAAAAACGTTTGCGGCTACTTTATTCAAAGATATTTGCATTTTTAGAATATTTTGGGAATTTTTTGTACAGTTCAAAATTGTATCAAAAATTATATAAAAAAATTTGGGGTTTTGTACGCTATTTTCTTAAAATTCTGACACTGTGCGACGCTTCGGCAGCAAAACCAGCTGAATTATGTTATTACTGTGAAAAGAATGAAGCTCGCGTTGTTTTTGTCAGCTGCATTCTCTATTATTCTTCCATGAGTAGGAGAGTTCAGACAAAATAGCGTACAAAATTGTTAAATATTACAAAAATTACCGAATTTTAGCTTCGGACAAAAATTTAGTTACGTTCCGACGTTCGGTAGTTGTAATTTATTTAAAGTATTTGTGGAATAAATTTTAATTCACAGCGATATTGTTTTTCAGATAACATTATTTTTATACTGTTTTATTGGACTATTAATATTAGCGATTTCTTGGATTGGGCCCCTTTCATATTTAGCTTCTTTATCCACCACTGCTTGATTTGAAATTGCAATACAACTGCATGTGCTTCTCTCTACTTTTTTTACACAGCTCTTGAACTTTTATTCAAAGGCTTCATTCCTGTATTATTCTAGGATAAAACTTTTTAAATTATTGTTTCAAAGTTTGTATTTGCTATACATAACTATGTATGTATTTATTTCACAAAGACTGTATAAGAAAGCCTTTGAATAAACAAATAATTTCAATGTCAGTAAAATTTCCAGAGATTAATTTGAAAAATCGTAAAAGTAAGAAAATATTGCTATTCATTAAAATTTTAATAATAGTATTGTTATTATTCATCTAAAGTGGAATTTCACAACTTTTAAAAAAAGTTATGTGATGATACATTTGTGTTTTTTCTAGCTAACTTTTACTTTTTCATACGATCATATGATCAGAAGTGCTATAATTTTTTATAGGAAAAAAAATTTAAATTTTTGTGTTAATAGAAAAAAAAATGTTTCTATTACGGTAAGCAATAACAGCTTAAGTCGACTTAAGGCAAAACTGATTTATTGATCTAGCTGTATTCCACGCATTTAGCACTACAAATACACAAAATCTGAAGTTTCTAGCATGACCTTAGCCGAAGTTATGGAACAAAAACGAAAACCGTTTCGTATAGATTATATGGCGATTTAAAATTTTTAAGCAATTTTTCTAGAAACTTTGAAATTAAACTTAAGCTGCTATTCCTAATCGATACAGATTTATTAAATTCAACCTTTAAAATACAATAGTGGTATTCACACTGAATTGGGTAGTTGGGTATTAGTAGATTGAGTACTTTTGATAATTGCGAGTACCATAAATTGCAATTGAGTACTTTGTAGAAAAGTTTCGAGCAGTGTTTGATTTTCCCGGCTTATGTAGCTGATGAAAGATGAGTGAAAGCCATTAATTGGGCGTAAAAAAGTTTATATTATAATGGAGTAATTTTTAAAGTGAGCTTCGCAGCATTTTATAATTTTTTATATACCTGACCATGCGACCATGCCCATTTTTAGTTTAGTATTTGAACTAAATATTATCATATTATATACCATAAGAACTAAATTACCAAATTTTAGTCTAATACCACCATAACCGTCCGAAATATAGCATTTTTATTGATTTTGATTGAAAAAATCGATTGCCAAAATAACAGCTCAATCTAGCTAATACCTGGCGCACTTTACTTCGCTGAACGCTTATATCATGCAAATGGGGCGTAAACCTAATTCAACCACGCCCATTTTTAGTAAAGTTGCCGCCAGTAACTATACAAAATAAATTACCAAATTTTAGTTTAACACGACTCAAACTGTCTAAGAGAAGGATGTCAAACTCGCGGCCCGCAACGAACATTTTCGCGGTCCAGCCAATATATCGGCACACAAAAATATAAATATAATAAAATAACAAATCGACGCAAAGTAAAAATAGAACGATAGAATTCGCTTAACGTTTTTCTAATTATACACTTAGTTTTTGCCTTTATTCACCCATTTCCAGCTCTTGGTGTATTTTTGCACCAGTAATTTTAGAATTTTCTCCATGTGAGCGCGAATGTGACATTACCTGGCACTATAGGGATTATGTTGGTATGGACCTTTGAGAATATCGCCCATTTCAAATTGAGGTGACCTATCAGTCGCACTGACCATCTCTGATTTGGCTCAAAATTTGTTTTAGGTTGGTTTTTTGTTAATAAAACCAATTCCGGAGCTTAAAGTTTAAAAAATTTTTTTTGCGAAGCCACAGCCATTCGAATGCCAAAATAGGGCCTATTTTTAGACAACGTAGCTCAGTCAATTTAAATCCGATTTTCGTAAATAAGGTATCATTGGAAAGGTTATTTTTTCTGTTTTAAGGAAAAAATATAATTTTTTGGAAAAATTGCTGTAAGTTGGCCCATTTTTCGTTTTAAAGTTTAATGCCATGCCAACAACAGACGCTATAATTTTTTTTTAGTTTATTAATTTTGGTTTTTTGTAAGATTCAATACCTTTCTAACGATATAAAATTAAGGTGTGCTCTTAAAGGGTTCAGAAGTTATGGCGTATAACGTGCAGTGTTAAACAATTTTCAATACAAATTCAACTAGCTATCAAAGCTTCACAGCATACATTTTTTTTTCCTTGTGTTGAATTTGAAAAAAAAAGTTGAATTTGTTCAAAATTAGGCGATTACTTACAGCAGCTTGTGTTTTTGTGTGTACGTGTTTTAGTTTTTGCAAAACACAAGTTTGCAATAGAAAACAAATTGTATGTCGGGAAAAGCGAGCGAAATAGACTACTTGCTGAGCATGTATGCTGTAAAGCTTTAATAGCTAGTTGAATTTGTATTGAAAATTGTTTAACACTGCACGTTTTACGCTATAACTTGTGAACTCTTTAAGAGCACACCTTAATTTTATATCATTGCAAAGGTATTGAAACGTACAAAAAACCAAAATTAATAAACTGAAAAAAAATTATAGCGTCTGTTGTTGGCATGGCATTAAACTTTAAAATGAATAATGGGCCAATTAAGTGCAATTTTTCCAAAAATTTTATATTTTTTCCTTAAAATAGACAAAATAACCTGTTTAATGGTATCTTATTTACGAAAATCGGATTTAAATTGACTGAGATTCGTCGTTTCAAAACACACCCTATTTTGACCTTGAAAAATGGTTCTAAAAATTTATAACTTCGGATTTAGTTTTCTAAGCAATAAACCAATCTAGGAACAAAATTTGAGCCAAATCGGAGATGGTCAGTGCGACGGATAAGTCACCTAAATCTGAAATGGGCGATATATATTATATTTGGTTTGAGTCGATTCGGTCTTTTACTTGGATTTTACGCCCACGGCGCGTCGCAAAATTTGGGTTTTTTTTTTTTTGATTTTTGAAAATTGCTTTTCAATAGTAACTTTTATAAGTTTTAAATTTTATATGAAAATAAATTTGGAGCCTGTTTGCTGTTTTAAAATGGGTACGGCTGTTGAAGATATATGGTGCAGGTAGTGGTGGGCGGACTCAGCCCTTACCTGTAGAGGTAAAAATTTTAAATTTTGCCACATAAAGTTTAGGGCCATATATAGACTCTGGACGAAGTTTCATCGATTTTGGCCCAGGAGTTAAGGAGCCGCCGGAAATGGGTTAAACAAGATGGTTTGCAAAAATTTATGTTTGAGCAGCCATTTCAAAATGAGCCTACCTCCTTATTGTATCATGCTCATTACAAGCTATTTTTAATAGGTGGCATCCCTTTTTGTATCAGCTGTTTGTTTATTGAATTGATCAAGGGTGTTATGGAAGCCGACAATTGTCAGAATCGGTTTTGAAATTGACTTAGATTTCATGTTGGTGTCATAGAAACCAATTATCGTTTTAGAAACTGGTTTCAATTTCGAAATTTGTTTTGTGTCTTTTAAACGATAATTGGTTTCTATGACACCAAAATGAAATCTAAGTCAATTCCAAAACCGATTTTGACAATTGTCGGTTTCCATAACACTTACTTGCTTACTTTTGCTGCGAATTGATTTTTTTTAAATTTGAACTCATTTTACCAAAAAGTAATAATTTGTGCAGTTATTCTCTGTCTGGTAGGCTAATGTTAAAAATTGATATATTATTAATGTTTTATTATTTTGTGCTAACAAATGCATACTTATTCCAGTTCTTGTCATTCAGTTTGTCTTTATCGAAGTCAAGTGGTAGTAAAACTAAACGAAGAATCGCTGACGAACATCGAATATTCCAAGTAAAATGGGAACTAGAATATTTTTGCTATGAAGTAAAACATAAAATAATGTGTTTGATGTAAAAATTGTATTCATGTACCAAAGTTATATAATATTAGACGTCACTACAAAAATCAAAATATGATAGTTACGAAGGATTAATTAGACAAGAAAAGTTGAAAGAGCTCAAATTAGGTCTGAAAGAACAACAATTAATGTTTAGTAAAGTATTGCAAGAAAGTGAAGGTGCAGTGCATGCAAGCTACGTCTTGTCAGAGTAGATAACAGTAGATAACTAGAGAAACACTCGAAGTCTTTTACTGATTGATTCATCAAGAAATGCCTAAATAAACCTGAAGAAATTGTTTGTCCTGGAAATTTGAAGGCTTTTCAAACAATTTCTTTGTCTCGAAATACAGTTGCGGAAAAAATTACTGACTTGGCCACCAATTTAAGTGATTGTGACGAGACTACGGACATTGTGGCATTGCTCAATTAGCAGTGTTTCTTTGTGCTTGCGAAACGAATTTTAGCATTTTTGAGGAATTATTGGAACTAATACCAATGCGTGGTACTACTACAGGGCAAAATATATGCATTTATGTTTTTGAACTTCTGCAGAAATACAATCAACCTATGTCAAAATTAATTTCTGTAGCTAAAGATGGCGCTCCTTCCTTGACCGGAAAAAACAACGGCTTCGTAGCATTACTGCAAAAAAAATCTAACTGAAATTCAATGTTCAAAAATTCATCATACGCATTGTATTATATACTTTGTAGAAGTACTTTGCACGAAGGTAATAAATATGGAGAATGTTTTGTCATATATTTATAAAAAAGTTATAAATTTAATAAGATCTCGAGGCTTAAATCAGCGACAATTCACTTCTTTAATAAGTAATTTAGATAGTACATTTTCAGGTTTGTAATACTATACAGAGGTTCGTCGGTTATCTTGCTCCAAGATTGTCAAACAATTCTGGGATTTAAAAGAAGAAATATGTCAGTTTTTAAAAACTAAAAATCAAGACACAAACTTTTTTCTTAACAAACACTTAACCGATTCAAATTTATCGTTACAAGAAAAAGATCAGATCATTACGAATATGTTTGACATAATTAAAGCATTCAAATGTAAGCTAGTTCTTTGGGAGAAGCAATTGAAAAATGAGGACTTAACGCACTTCCCAACGTGTAACATGAATTAATCAAGTTTAAATAATACTGCATCGTACCAAAAATATGCAGAAAAAATTTGAAACCTTAGAACTGAATTTGAAACGAGATTTAGAGATTTCAATTCTTTGGAAGAACAACTTTGTTTGTTTTATTCGATTTTCTCAATAAATACTCAGTACCCAGCCATATGCAAATGGAGGTGATCGAGATACAGTGCGAATCGAATTTGATGGCAAAATTTATTGAAGTTGGCGTGCTTGAATTTTACTAATATTTACCAGCAAGGTTTGAAATTGCTCGAAAATTCGCATATGAAATTATTTCCATGTTTGGAAGTACTTATCGGTGCGAGCAGTTATTTTCAGTTATGAAAAGAAATAAGTCTCCTGTTAGAAACTCTATTAATGATGCTCACTTTGGGTCAGTTCTGAAAGTAGTTGCTGCAAACAAAATTTCTTCCGAAATAGAAAAGATAGTAGCACAGAAGAGATGCCAAGTATCAGGATGTAAACATTAAATTTTTCTGTTTATTATAATAACACAGGGAAAAAAAAGGAATTTTTTTCTGCGGCATAAGTTTTTGGAGCCAATTAAGATACATGGGATAATGAAGTTTTAATTCTATGATTCACATTGTTTGAATTGACTCTGGTTCTCGCGATAATCCACTTTTTTAAAAATTCAGGAGGTTTCATCACAGATTTTAACATAACTCCAGAACAATTAGTCTGATTTGGTTAACAAAAAAATCCAAACATCCGAAGCAAAATTGCCTCCAAGTTACATCTACAATGTTTTTTTGATTAGCTGAATAGTTTCGGAAATATCAGAAAGTTCTTCTGAAAAAAATATATTTTTATGCAAAATTTAAACTTTTTTGTTATTTCATAATTCATAAAAAATCAAAAAGTCAAACTAGCTCTTTTTTGATATTTACTTATAAACGCACATATGTTACGAAGAAAATAAGCCATATTTCATTAAAATCCATCGTTTCCTATGGGATTTTCTTTGGTATTTTGATTGCGATTACTAATTTTAAATTCATTTAAAATATAAATAAACAAATTTAAAAACATTTTAGAAACTATTTCAGAATACTCTGCAGCTTTATGATTCCCCAAAAAGTTTTTTACTACTGATAAAAAACTTATCCATGCTTCTGATTCGACCTTAGTAATGTGCTTTGTGAAATCATTGTTGTTTATAAGAGTTCGGATTTGTGGCCCATCAAAGATGCCTGCTTTTAACTTTTCTGTGATTTTGCCAGGAAATGCTTGGCAAATATATTTGTAGCACTCGGCAATCTTATCCATAGCTTTTACATACTGTTTCTTTAGCTCAAGTTTGATATGAAGTGGTGGCAAAATTATTTTTTTTCTCGACATATGAATGGATCATGAACGATTTTATTTATGCCTACAGTCATATTTGTTCTGGATAGCCAAACTTTCCTAGTGTAGTGCTTATTTTTTGCACGGGACAGTCGTAGACAAGAAATAGACAAAGACAACAAGGATATTTAGTGTAGCTACCTTGCTGACCCAATAAAAAGTTAACCGTTTTCAAATCACCACACACTGACCACTAGTGTTGAACATATACAATTTTCTCTAAAATAAGTTTGATATTTTGATATTATTCTTTAAGTTTTGTTGAATTTGCTATCGGTATTGAAGCTTATATGTTGCCATTATGCAGTAACACACATTTTAAACTTATTTTCGAGTTATCTATGAAGACCCATTGCATTTAAAAGTCCAGGAATATTCTAACAGTATACGACTTTCTCCTCCTTTGCAAAGTTTTGAAGAAAATCTCGTTCTATAGTCAGGTAAGTTTTAACTGATATGCCAGGCTGATGACAACGTTTTTCTTTAAGTCTTGATGCTAGAAGCTCTGCTGATTTTTTGGATAGATTTAGATCTCGAATTTTCCCTTCTGTATTTATTTAGAAGTTTTTTATCATAATGAGATAACATCAATAAATGTGAATTGAGGCAAAACATGCCATTGGATTTTAATGAAATATGGCTTATTTTCTTTGTAACATTTGTGTGTTTATAACTTTATATAAAAAAAGAGCTATTTTGACGTTTTGGAATTTTTATGAATCATGAAATAATAAAAAAGTTTAAATTTTGCATAAAAAAATGTTTTTTTAGAATAACTTTCACAATATTTCCGAAGCTATCCAGCTAATTAAAAAATAGTGTAAAAAAGAGTGGAGGCAATTTAGCTGCAAATTTTTGGATTTTTTATTTTACCAAATCAGACTTACTGTTCTGGAGTAATGTTAAAATCTGTGATGAAACCTCCTTCATTTTTAAAATAGCGGTTTATCGCGAGAACCAGAGTCAATATAAATAATCTAAACAATAGGCTAAGATCTTCATTATTGTATATACTAAAATTGACTACCAAATTCCATGCCGCAGAATCAGTGTTACCCTGTGTAATTATTTTATAATATCCTATTCGAAATAAATCTACGTTTCTATGAATATTGACTTATTTTGCGGCCAACCTAAAGTTAAACCTTGTTTGTTAGGCCCAAGTTAGCCTCTGAGTTTGACACCCTTGGTCTAAAATAAAGCATTTTTATTGATTTTCGGGCAGTAAAAGGGATGTGCCATTTTTTTTTTACTAACCGTGATATAAACGATAATAACAGATATTGTAAATTTGGTGGCCTTAGGTGTTACCGCTCCTGAGATCTTAAGAGACACTGCACGAACGATTTTATGTATAAAGAAGGGCGATTAAAGTAGGTGTGGCACCATATATGTATATCATGACCACCACTTGATCTCAAAGCATATACACACAAAGTTTCATTACAAAAACATGCTTTTTTGGTTGATATGCCGATAGTAACTATACGAAATAAATTACAAAATTTTAGTCCAATACAACTGAATTCGTCTTAAGTATAGCGTTTTTATTTATTTGTGGGAGATAATAGTGGGTGTGGCAATTATTTTTTTATTAATTACGATATTAGCCTATGTTGTAAATATCAAATTGACATATGTTGCAAATTTGATGTCCTTAGGTCAATTATTGCATTCTAAGTTGGAGGTTGTAACATTAAATAACTGCATATGAGCATTTCCAGAAAAAAATCTATCGTGACCAAAAAATTAAAACTTATTAAAAACTTATTATATTATGATATTATCTAGAAAAACATTTTAATTTTATTAATTTAAGAAATTTATACATAAATTCATTTACCTTGAAATCATCTACACTGTTTCACAAATGTAGTTTCTCTTTTTCGTAAAAGTTTAGTAAATGAATTGTAAGCTTTTTTGTTTTATTAAAAATGGAAAGCATTGGCTAGAGATAATGAAAAAATGGTTGAGGCATGGAAGGGACAATAAATTTTATTAGTTTTTAATTACTAAATTATATAATTACTTAACTACCCCATTACTCTATTACCCAATTGAACTACAGTGGAAATTTTAATAGCGTAACGTAGAAAGTAACATAACGCCAGATCAAACAGCCTAATAAAAGAAAACCCAGAGAAGATTTTTCAATTTGGTCACTTGAAAGATTAACTTATATTATTTCAAACCCTTCTTACAAAGGTTGTGTACAAAAAGTCTTGCCCAATTTAGAGAGTTTTGCAAATTTCGTACTCCAAGTCAAAAATCACTTCGGTTTTTTGTAACGTAACGCCAACACATATTTTTGCTTATATCTTTAAATCGTTAGGGTTTTTTAATTGTTTTTACTTAATATAGTGCTACCTTATTAATACGCAAATATAAAAAAAACTCTTTAAAAATTCAACTCTTTAATTTTTTTAAAATATTTCTTGGTTCAAATCGTCAATTTGGAAATGCCCATATTTGATTTTTAGAGTCCATCCTGAAATTTGTATATACTAAAAAAAAATTCATTTTGTATGATAATAATCTGTCGACCAATTCTTTTAAATATTGCTATATCTCTGCGCATTGCGGTTTTTCGATAAATTTGTTTTTAAATGTGAAACAATTAAAACTAGACATTAATTAGACAACATTAGCAGTTCCAGTTACAACATTGCCTTAAGGAAGGCCTGGTATTAATATTTATGTTCGTTACTATTTCAGTTTGTTTAAATTTTTCCTGTCAGTTGTTGCGTATTGAGTTTAAATGTTAATTGTTTTCAGTGCTCGTATAATATATTGTTTTAATGTCAAGTTAGAACAATTAATTGTTCTAACGAATTTTCCTAAAGAAACAACAACAACGTTTTTAATATGAAAAGGAAAACATCACCACGTGATTTTATTGCATTTTCGGCCCTGCTACAGGCTTCATCAGAAATCTTTGTGATACGCCGTGCAAGCGCATTAGCGCTCTACACCACAGAGGCGATGAGATTTAAGTGTCAATTTCTCAATATTTCTCCTTTCATATTTTCCTGTTGTTGTTGTTGTTGTATTTTTGCTTTACTTTAGTTTTTATGCTTATGTTATTATTATGGAGTCCAACAGTCTGTTAGAATTCTCCACTAACAAAGCATGGTAGCTGAAGTTGTTTCTATTTTTTGCTGACATATTTTCAGGCTGTTTCTATTTTTAATAATTTTATTTGACTTTTTGTTACTATATGTTTTAAAATTGTGTTTTTTTTTTAAAGTTTTTAATAAATTGACATCCCCTGAAGATGTAGGAAACTGCCTACGAATCGTTGGGAAAAAAATGACAAAGAAATTTTTAACTTTTTAACATTTCAACACAAATTGACTGTAAGGTGCGCACAGTGTAACGAGGTGTATATAAGAAGGTATCGGAAAAAAATCATAAATTCGTAAAAGTAAATCTTTTCATTTGTTATAGTTATGATCTTTATATGCTGCCTTGAAAATTTTTTGTAATTTCAGTTTTTTATAGTTTTGTACTTAATATTTTCCAAAATCCACAAAATTTTAGTATATTTCATATACGAAACTTTCGCAAAAATATATTTGACAATTTCTTGCTAAAAATTTTTATATACCTCAAAAAAGGTCCTATAAATCCAAGTGAACCTGAATTTCTATATACAATTAAAGAAAAAAATATTTTTGTTTTTTGAAGCGAAGTGTAAAGTTTCAAACGCAATAAAACAAAAAGGACATTTTTTATTTTTAAGTAGCAATGTCTTGAAATAAATTTTTTCTCACTCAACACATTCTCGAAAATTGAATGTGTTGAAAAATGAAAATAACTATTTTATGACCTGCTTCCTGAAGCATTTTTTAAGAAATTTCGTAAATTTATATGGAAAAATAACACAATTTTTATAAAGCTTCAAGAACAATTAAAAAATAAAAACAGTTTTCTATTTTTTAGCATATCTTAGAATATACATTTCTTAACACATTTCCCAAATTTGGTCTCAGACTACTTACAAATAATAATTTTATGACCACTTTTCTAAGGCATGTTTTGTTCAATGCCTTTAAATGAGCATCAATTGCGTACCAAAAAATACATGATGAAAAAAAAAACCAACTTCAAAACCAATACAAAGTAAAAAATAATTTTAAATTACTTTTCTCATTAATTATTGGTCAAATTTGATTATTTATTTAAATATATTATTAAATTTGAAATCTTATTATTATAATTTTTTTTTCTATTTAATATTATTAGCATAAATATATTAATTTCTCCATGATTATAAAACCTTTAAAGCCGGAGCGTTAATTTTATAAAAATCTGATTATATAAGCGCCGACCTTAAGGGTTTTAAATTCATGGAGAAATTAATATATATATGATCATAATACAAAATAGAAAAAAATATAATAATAAGATTTCCAATTTAATAACATATATATAAAAAATTATCAAATTTGACCAAGAATTAATGTGAAAAGTAATATAAAATTTAACTTTGTATTGGTTTTGAAGTTGTTTTTCTTTCTTTTTTTTTTGTTAAAAAGTTTTTATTTCTTCCTTTTTAGAGATTATGTATGACAACAATTTTGCCCATTCTTGTAACGAATTTTGGTACCCTAGTGTCAATACTCGAGATACAGTGTTTTTCTTATAGTGACACGGCCTTTGAAAAATTCTTGATTGTGTCTTGCTATAAAAAGAAAAATTCTACATATTCTTGTACCGAATTTTCGTACCCTAGTGTCAATATTATTCGATTTGCAGTGTTTTTCTAAGCTTTCCACGCCCTTTGTCGAATAACGCTCTCTTTTTTGACCATAATTTGTAATAATTGTGCCTACCTCTGTACTAAGTTTCAGTACCCTGGTGTCAATATTAACTGAGATATAGTGGTTTTCTAAAAGTGACACGCCTTTTGTCTATTATCGCCCGCTTTCTTCATAGTGTTTTGTAATAATTCTACACATTCTTGTAACGAATTGTATTACCCTAGTGTCCATATTGTTCGAGAGAGAGTGCCTTTCTAATATTGCCACGACCTTTTGTCCAATACCACCCACTTCCTTGACAAAAAATTTTCATAATTATTCCTACCCCTGTAGCTAATTTCAGTGTCCTAGTGTCAATATTATTCGAGTTACAGCGTTCTTCTAATGTTGCCACGCCCTTTATCACACAACATCTACTTTTCTGACAAACATTTGTAATAATTGTTCCTACTCCTGTACCTAATTTCATTATCCTAGTGTCAATATTTTAGGATCTACAGCGTTTTTCTATTATTGCCACGTCCCTTTGGCGAATACCACCCACTTTTTTTAACCGGAAACTCTGCGCCTAATGTCTCTATCTGTTGACAAAAAATTGCTGCAATCGGGTTATTACTTTAGGAATTATCGATGTACATACATTTAAAAAAAAAAAAAAAAAAACAAAGAAACCAACTAACTTGAGTAACTCCTCCTTTTTGAAGTCGGTTAAAAAAGGGCTCATTTTAAGGCATTATTGTGCAAAGGCAATTATACATAGAGACTTGAAATTTTGTTAGGTTTTAACTAAAACAAACACTAGAATTATTAAATTTGATTACAAATTACTCTCCCCAATTTTACACTGTCATTTTTAACCATTAAGGTCAGCGTGGGTTAGAATTGTAGTGAACAATGTATTCTTAAATATGTAAAATATTAATTGTATTGCTTTAGAAGCTAGTCGTAAAGAATTTAGAAAGGCTAACTTAAATCATACCCGTAAAAACTTTTGAGAACTATGCAATATAGATCTATTCCGTGGGTTACTGCTTTCATCAGAACCTTTTATAGCTTCTCTTAGAAAAATATAAAAATATAGAATAATGATAATGAAATTAATAAATCAATTTTAAATGAAGATCATAAAGAGGAATCGAGACAAAATTTATTTCATTTCTGAGCTCGATTTCTCTGACTGTGTGTAGGTAGAGTGACTTTACGAATTATTCTGATGACAGTCAACAATTTTCTCTAGTATCTTATATCATTCTTAAGATTTATGTAAAATTTAAACAAACCCATGTTATACAATAAGATATTTTTTAATTAATAAACGTCATTGAATATTGTGTAGGAGGTGGGTGAAGGACGTGGCCAATCTGAATAAAATAATTATATGATAGTTAAATGAAGCTAGTTAATAATAAGTAAGTTAATTTCCTTTCTTATACCCTCTACAACTGGAGGTATTGCACGCTTATTCTTCATTTTGCGTTTTATATTTATGAAATAATGGCACATGCTTAATTGCTTGTACTAACGATGATTCCTTCTATTATTGTCCCTCATCACATAGACCTCGTTACACTGTGGCACGTGTGAATTTAAATACATATTTATGCAGTTTGAAATAAGCTGTTTGAATCTATGAGTATTTCTAGGTGGCTTTAAAGCAAAATATTCAACAAATAAAGATCAAAGTTACAGAAATAAAAAAAATTTGAAAGTTCCTACTGTTTTCAACTGTAACTTTACCAATTTTTTAGATATAAGAAAGTTTTAAATACCGTAGAGAAGGTCTGCTTTTCATCTTTTAAAAAAGATTGCAATTTTTAAATTTAATTAAAAACACTAATGCAACTCAATTCACTCGCACCTCACAAAAATCAGTGAATTTGAAGGTGGATTATTTCAACCGTCTAGCGCACTTTTAATAGGTCTTTTATACTCTTTTCGATAAGCTATATTTTGAAAAAATTAATTTATTTCACGTAAAAATGCAAATCAAAAATATTTTAAGAAATTCTTAAAAAATCGAAAACTGGGAAATTATTTCTTTTCAACTTAAAAATACATTTTTATAAGAGAAAATAAGCTATCGCTTAAAGAAATTTGTTCAAAAATAAGGGCAGGAAACGCATTTGAGTAAAGGTACTAAAATTGGAAATTTTACTGTTACATGTTTACAGTTTTGGTCATATCATGCATAGAAAGGTCGATCCAAAAATATATGTGGCTTAAGACAGGTGGCCTTAATAAAATATCCAAATATCTATATAAATATATATATAAAATAGATGGCCTATATTTTCGTTTGTGTCCGTTTAAAGCATGTTTGCACATGCTATCGATATGAAGGAAAATTATGAGACAATGTCAAAATTGCTTAAAAACACTAGGGCAATTCCCAATCTTGCGTATTTGAGATTGCAAATTTGTGCAATTGTAAAAATTTCCTTTCAATTGTGAACATTCTTTTTCAGTTTACTTTGATACACTTGTTGCAAAACATGAAATTCACAGCTGATTGATGAAAAGCAAAATTATATTTTACTGCAAATTTTGCTTAAATTAATTTTATGTCGAAAAAAAGGTTTAAGGCTCTTTGAATTCGTTTTTTATTTGCTTATCCTCCCCATTAGTTTTTTGTCGCCTTTTCTTTTTTCATTATCAGCTGTCAGTTTGCAATTTAGTATTGCATATGTATAGTAAATATGAACTATGGGTTTTAGTGTTGCATAATTCCAATATGTAGTAAATGCACCCCTGTATATGTTGTTTATGCAGAGTAAAAATATACTCTACCATTTTGCAAATGCTATGATGCATGACCATTTGCACCGGATTGTGAACAGCCCAATTAAGTATGAAGAGCATGAGTGAAAATTGGTTCTGATTTGAAAGAGGTTGCCATTTTTAGTGGATTGCAAGGTGGTTATACAAAATATTGATGCTTTGTCTGCCCTTGGGACAGTAAAGCTCGTACCAAGAATTTTGTCAAGAAGGACTGGACAAAAAGAGAGTACATGAAAGTTTGAAGAGAACACGTCAAATATGTTGCTCTGCTTTAAATAGAAAATACATTTTTGTCAGCTTTTCACATTGAATTGGAACTAATAAAAACTTTATCAAAACTCTAAAGAATGAAGTAGAAAAGTTAATTTTCTTAAAACATTTTTACAAAAACTATCATTGTGAAAAATCAAGGAAAGTCTGTTCGATGGCCTACAAATAAAATAATTTCTCTGAAGCCATTTCTGAAAAAATCTTCCTGTAATTTATTTTTGTTGGTTGTTTCTGGCTCTGAGGAAAATAATAGGTGTCTGGAATACTCATTACATTTGAACACTTCATTAAAAAATTGTTTTTTTTTCAACATCAAGTGAAAATATATAAATAAAAATTAATTTCCTGCAGTTATATTAGGATTTCTTTCCCCGAAATCTTGGCGAAGTAAGTGAAGAACACGGCGATCGTTTTCATTAGCAAATGAAAAACATGAAGCAACGCTATCAAGGAACCTGCAATAAGAATATTTGGTTTTTCAAAAGAGAAACAAATCCGGAAAACTATTGATCAATAGGAAGCTAGGTCAAATTCCTTTCAAGGGCTGAAAAGGCCAGTTTATTTTATTTTTTTATTATTTTTTTATTTTTTTTTATACAGGAAAAAAACGAAAAAAACTTAAAAAATTTTATAAAAAAATACCTTTCAATAGAACTTTTTTCTGATTTTGGCGCATAGTGTAATTTCCCAAGGCACTATCATGACGTTCTACAATAATTAAGTAGTCTAACTATATGGACCGTTTAGAGTTGAAGTTAACCAAGTTATAAAATCTGTGTTTCGAGATAAAACGACACAAAGTCCATGGCATGTATCGAATCCTGTGCACAAGTAACGTCATTGGTCCATTATCAAAATCAAAATAAAGTCGACTTTAAATTTAGTATAAGCTTTTTTGACAGTTTTTCAATACAATATGTTGTCAAAAAGCTTGCACTAAATTTAAAGTAGACTTTATTTTGACTATGATAATGGGCCATTGATATAAATATCATATAAAAAATCATTTGCGCAAGATGATGTCCTTTAACCCTCCGATGAGTGACAGTTCTGAACTTCACGGCCGTGTGAAAAGGTCCCTACGGACCTTTTTTGTAAATCATGTTTTTTTCAGATATAAAATTTTTTTTGATTTTTTTTTTTTTGTTTTTATTGTTTATAACTCAATTTTACATACAAAAATAATTTTTTCAATTTTTTTAATTTTTTTTTTGCTTGATTTTTCTTAAGACTATTATAAAAAAGTTTAAAAATTATTGTTGTTGAGCGTGTACTTCTTGTCCCCCGCCCTGTGCGCAAGTGCTGCAGCGATGTAAAAGTGTGCTATGTTCACCGCAAACAGCGATGCCGCAGCCGAAGCAGTATGCCCGCGTTTTCCGCTGCCGCCCGTACTCAGAACGGCAAAGGCGACATGACGGTCTACTTGACCTAGCCGCAAACAACGGTGCATTGCCTTCCATCGGTCTTGATAATACCTGAAATGAAAAGAAAAATAAAAAACAAATAACTGAATATATAGTTCTTGAATTTGAAGATGTTTTTCTTACCCTGACATCGAATGCTTCCATCGCATTGCATATCCTTGGATATGAGTTTATATGGTTGTTCAGGGCACGTTCTTCGATATTTGGTGTGGCCAATTGTTTCGTTAGCAGTAACAAGAACGATCGCCGTCTGTCACTCTTTTTATAGGCTTCATTTCGTTGTAAATCGTAAAAGCAGCCAATGCAGCGACGTCCAGCATATTATAAAACATGGCCAACGGCCATCGTTGTGTTGCTCTTTTGCAGCTGTAAGTGCCTAGCATTTGATCCATGGTATCAACGCCGCATTTGTTGGCGTTGTTATCTAATATGGCATAGGGCTTCCGCTTCTCGATTTGCTCGTCAACGAGGCAGGTGTAGTGCATTGTGGAGAGCACGTTCACCACTTTATTTTTTTTCGGCACGTATGAGCATAACGCTATATCCCCTTGGTTGAACCCAAATAATGTACTATTGATGGTGCGCTTCGGGTTCTTCTTGAACTCCTGTGGAATGAATGTTTTGTTGTAGCGCACTGTACCAACATATGCGGTCATCCTCCTCAACAAAATACGCACCAAGTCAAGAGTGGTAAATAAATTATCCGCGTATATAGTACGGCCAGCATCTAAATATTTTTCCACAAGATCCAGCACTACGTTCTGCCCTTGGTTTATCTCCCGTTGTTGGTTTAGCAGTTTTCCAGAATATATCATTCCCTTCACAGGATAATAACTCTGTGAGTCGCATAACCACCATACTTAGCTGGCTTTGACGGAATATATTGTGTGAAGCGGGTGCGGCCTCTGTAAGGGAACAACTGCTCATCAACTGTTAGTGCTTCATGAGGAATGTAAGCTGCTGCCAAGTTATGTTGCAACATTTGCCAAATATCGTCAATAACCGCAGTTTTGCTGTTGATGAGTCGCTGTTGTCGAGTATTTCCATTGTCGAATCGAATAAATTGCTTTATACACATGAAGCGATCGTACGACAACGCAGCTTTGTATATTGGGTAACGCGTTGCGCCCCATAATTCCATAGCTGGTTCATGGTTTGATCTTGTGAGTCCAGCATACAAAAGAATAGCTACAAAGGCGTCAAACTCTTTCACTGTCACTGGCTTCCACTCCTTTTTCTTCGTGGGATTCGCCAAATTCCATGCAGCTGTAACCTCCCTGCCTTTACGATTTGTTTCACGTAGCACTAAGTGTATTATTTCCTCTGTCATGATTGAACGCATTATTGTATAGGGGTCGTGTATATTTCCTGTTGGTCCTGGTTTCTTTCTTGTCACCAGGTGCGTGATGTTGGTGGTGCTTTTTTACTCCATTGGGTGCCATCTTTACCAATATAGTAACTTTCATTCGTTTTCTGCCCATCATTTTCTTCCTCTTCATCATCGTCGTCATCAGTATCTTCATTTAGCTCGACGTATCCTTCAGTTTCGGCATCTGACTCTTCAGCAGGTTGGTATGTGCGATCTTCATCATCCTAAACTTCATAATTATCAATTGCAGCAATATCAATTTCTTCATCCATGTCTTCGTCCATAAAATCAGCAAATCTACTATCAGCTGCACGCCTTTCATCCGCAGTCATTTGCTGGTAACGTGAACTATGGCGTACAACAATTTCAGCAACGTCCAAATTACTTGCATCTATCTAAACTCAAAGACATTAGAGCCCAAACAGAACCAAGGCGGATGTCGGATGGCGGGCCTCTCTCTGCGAAATCCGCTAAGAACACGTCCAGAATATGAGCGGTTGTCGGTTGTCGGATCACGGTTGAATTTTATATTGGGAATGATACAAATTATTTTATATTATGCTTTGAATTCACATGAATGCAACACAGGCACAAAAACAGAATGTCAGATCATAGTAAAAACTAAAAAAATAACACTGAACGTACCCAATCTTTAGCAAAAATATGGCAACATTTAAGTCACTCAGAGAGAGATCCGACACCCGTCAGAGAGAAATTAGAATAGATTCTATTCTGGCGTTTTCCCGTCATGCGTTTCTTCTAGATTCTATTCTGGCGTTTTCCCGTCATGCATTTCATATATTTTCATGTAATTTGTAGCACGGCGAATCCGACAACCGACATCCGCCTTGGTTCTGTTCGGGCTCTTAGGGATGATGATAAAAACAAAAAATTCTAAGAAAAAATTCTAAGAACAAAAATACTAAGAACAAAAAATACTAAGAACAAAATACTAAGAACAAAAAATTCTAAGAACTTGTTTATTGCTAGTAGTATAAAATTAGAATATTGTGCCTTTCCTTGAAAGCAATAAAGTTCATGTCTTCGAATTTTTCTTAGAATTTTTTGTTTTTATCATCATCCCTAATGTCTTTGAGTTTAGGTCTTTGTGTTCAGAACAAGTAAATTATGTGTTGGAACAATAAAAAAATTATAATGATGCCCAAAAACATGCATTTATTAGTGAAATTCAGTACAAGGTCCATACGGACCTATTCACACGTCCGCGTACTATTCTCACTAAAACCTCAATTACTCCTAAAATAATGATCCGATCGGCTTGATTTTTTTTTCCAAAAGATGCGCAACAAAATACTCTTGGAGTACAGAGTAACTTTGGGGGGGGTTGTAGTGGCAAAAGTAGGAGTAATTTCAGTTTGAAAAGGCAAAAAGGTCCCTAGGGACCTTCTCACTCATCGGAGGGTTAAGATCTCAGGAACGGTAGCACCCAAGGGCATAAAATGTACAACATATGTTATTAAGGCTAATATCTCAAATAATAAAAAAGCAAAAGTGTCCACACCCTCCATTTACCGCCCACAAATAAATAAAAATGCTATATTGGGCTAAAAAATTTTTATTTAGTTCGTATGGTTCGCAACTCAAGCAAAACTTGGCGTGGTGTTACTATGTTTACGCCCCTTTTTTAGGGAATCGTGGAGTGAAGCAAAAGGCGCCAGGTATAAGCTACATTGAGCTGCAATTTTCCAGTCAATTTGTTTCGAGTACAAGACGGTTTAGAGAAAAAATTTGCCACACTCCCTTTAATAGCCCTGATTTCAATAAAAATGCTATATCTCGGATGGTTTTGGTCGTATAAGGCCTTTTTCACACTTCAATCAATGCAATGCAACTCCCACTCAAGTTGCTAGCCTGTGTATTTATACCGGAACCTTCAGATTAAGCAACTTGCACGCAACAAGTTCTCGACATGTTCTCAACCTTTTTAACGCAACACAGCTTTTCGCAATTTTCATCGGCGACTCGTTGCATCAGTTTGTTTGTTTTGTGAATTCAATTATTATACATTAATCAAGGTGAATAAGTTCTTATTGTTATTCTTTATTTTAATTTTATAATCAGTACATATATATCAGCATAATGCCACTTATTTCATTTATTACTGCTTTTTCAGATGTCTTACACATGTTGCATGACTTTTAAAGCGAGTCTGAAAGCATTCAGTTGATAGTTCCATTGCTTTTCAACTTCTTCGCTGTTGCGTTGAAGTTGCATTGGAATTGCGTAAAGCAAGTGTGGAAAAGGCCTTAGACTAAAATTTGGTAATTTTGTTCATGTGCTTTCGGATCTGAATTAAAAATGGGTATGGTCGACCTTAACCCATTTTCTACCGCTGGTCGTTTATCTGACCAGTGAAAGGACCCATCATATTTACGCTCATATCTCCGCTTTTAAACATGGCATTTGCTCATTTTTTAAAAAAAAACAAAGTCTGAATGTTGTACTTTCTTAAGGATCTATTGAAAAATTGTTCAAGATTTTTAAACTAAATCGTTCGGGGCTGGAAAGAAAAACCATGATTTTTGGATTTTATTGGCTATATGAGAAAACTTTTTAGAAAACATATAATGCAAATGTAATGATGACAAAATACTCAAAAAACTTAAAGTTTTTCCCAACACTAATTGAAGGTTATTGGAGGAATTTGTTTTTTTGCAATATTTGATCACCTTTCACGCTGCTGGTCGGAAAAATGACCACCACATTTTTTCTCGTAACGGAAAAAATGTCAACTCAATAAGCAATCTGAGATTTGTAACTTATGTTTAGACCTCGATTGATGATATTTAGAAGTTTGACACTTTTTCTTGAAAAAACAAGGAGCCCGGTAGATAATGGGTTAAGTTATGCCATATCAGATATATACATTTATTTCCCAATTAGCATGAAAATTCTTATATGGCAGTGAGGCAGCTTGTGACGGGACAACGTCTGCTAGGTATATTACTAGTAGTAATATGAACCCAAAACTTTTGCAATGCTTACGGTTTAAGTGGCTTCAACGTTCACAGGCAACCTGGAATATTGAAAGAGACGCTAACAGGAAAGCGCAAAAGCATAATCGGTCACAGATCTATTTTTTTTTTTGCAATTCCACATCCGGTTGACATACCAGTGCATCGTGTGCCTCATCTTCGTCAATAGGCATAACCTAATTCGACAGTGCTAGCTATATCCATCATAGAATATGATGCATTATTTTCAAAAATTTCAGCAGTAATTGCCTCATGGTCACTTGTCTCATCTACTTCTGTTGGCATAGTTATATATCACATGCATTTCGGCGGATAGATTAACAGCAGTAAAAACTTTATCTTCTTCGTCAGACGAATTCAAAAAGCAAATATTTCCACTGCTTTGCCTTTTTGTCGCCTCATGTTCTGCTCAAAATAAATCACAAATCAAAATTTTGTTACCATACTAAAATTTTAATTGAAACTTTAAATAATCATTTGGTTATATTTATCAATATTCATGTAAACATAAAACACTTGAAAAACTTAGTAGAATGCCGAAAAAATTAAAACTGCAGCCGAACATTGATCAAGAAGGTTTGGCGTTGTTGTTAATAAGTGTGAAAATTGTATACAAAATATGACCACTAGGGTGGGGCGATTTGAACATCTTAATAGGCGCTTCGCGTTTCTGATTCTTGAGATTGTACTGAGCAAAAAAGTCCACTAGACCATACGTCTACGGTGAAAATCGAGCTTCCAGATTTTGACTTGCAGTTTTTTCTCAGACTTTTGTCACGTTTTTGTCTTAGTATTGGATCGAAAATCTCAATGGTTTGGCTGTTATAGGCCAAAATATCCAAAAAAACGTGACAAAGGTCTGGGAAAAAACTGCAAGTCAAAATCTGGAAGCTCTATTTTCACCGTAGACGTATGGTCTAGTGGACTTTTTTGCTCAGTACAATCCCAAGAATCAGAAACGCGAAGCGCCCATTAAAACTTTTTCCTTCCATACTAATCGCCCCACTCTAATGACCACATTGACTATTAATAGAAAGCTACACACGCAAATATAACATAGGAAAACACAGAGATTGTAGGTTGTAAGATAGTTACTTTTTGCTCGTAATGCTACTACCATCCTTTCGCAAAATGAAACAATTGGTAACATTATTATTTTAAATATTAAAATAATATAATTTTTTAATTAAAAATTATATTCTTGGATGCTCTCATGTAAGACCATCGTAATACATAAATGTTAGCCAACACTTCAATATTACTTAAGTATCAATAAATAAATTTTATAAATTATAGTTTTATAGAAAACAATATTTTAGTATAGGGATTTCTATTCCATTTGGGCTAAAATGGGTTCATTAATTCATGTCAAAAGACTATCATCGGATATGTTCACTAAGCATTTTCGGAAGGAATTTTAATTGCATAGTTTAGAGTGCATCAAATAGAAACAAATTCTTCTCGTGTCTTGCTTGTCGTTGGTGTGCATTTTCGTGATACAAATTAATTCTTCTTTTATATTTCCTTCATAAATAGATATATGCTGTGGACAAATCTTCTTTTAAGTATAGTCTAGAGTAAAAATCTAGAGACTTTTAGTGAGTTTTTACTTATGTACTTTCTATCATATCAAAATTTTAAAGTAAATATTAATAGCCAGATAGTGAAATGGTTACAAAAAGCCGATTTTTCACAAAAATTACAGTTTATTTACTAGACAAGACAAATTGTTACTATGTTTAATGAACATGTGTTTGTGTTAGTAAGACAATCCTTGTTCGCTACGCATATAATTACATAATTATTCCATCGGGAACCACAGAAATTTGCTCGCAACGTAAATGTTGGCGCTGCAAAAATAACAAAATCACAACCTTAATTTGAGCAAAAATTATATAAGTGGCTACATAAATTGAATCGTTATAAAACCTAATTATAACTAAAATAATACCACAGGCACGCACACTATTACAAACCTAATGAAGCATAATTAAATATATCATTATTTTCACGTTTTAGCCCACTTGCGAGTCACGGGAAACGTAGTATGTAATAAAGTGTTGCAAGAAATATTTCAATTACAAACACTAAGCTGCATGATGTTGAATCACACATGCACAAGGAATACGAAAAGCAGTCAACAGCAGTGGCGGATTGAGCCTTTAAGACATACTACCGCTTCCATTTCATGGACAAAAATAGCACCGTTAGAGGAAATGAATACCAAAAATAACCCCTCCGCGGGGCGTTACTGCCCAACAGGTAGATAATGTTTGCTTGGCAACCACAAACATACGTGGTATGGTGACTGCAAAAGGCTGTATTTGCTGACATGCGTGCAAGTAGGGTGTGAGTGTGTGTGTGGGAGAGTGATAAACATTTCCACACTTTAAGTCAAAACATCAGTGATACCAAAATCATGCCTGACATTGCCGTGCAAACATGTGGCATGTGGTTGTTTTTTTTTTTTGTGTTTTAGGTGCTTTTCACACATTGTTATCGTTTTCAATTATTTATGGCATGGCCTTGAAACGCATGCCGCTCTCAAAGCATCAGAAGAATTTTCGAAATAAAAGTAGTTACTACTTTTGGGAAGGACCGGAAATTAACTTTGCCCTAAGGTTAAAAAATAAGCTAGTTGACGTGACACGCCTTGCTCACAACTGAAGAGCAAAAATCAATGTTCCAAATTCTTTTATATTCCATTCTTCAGAATCAATGGTAAAATTCTGCAACTTTTTCAATTCAATGACCATTGACTTCTAGCTTTTTACTTTAATCAAGTTTTTTTTTTTGTTAAGACTATCCTTATTTGTAGCTCTTTTTGATAGATGACCAAGATAACTTAAAGGTAATCATTCTCCTACATTTGTGGTTGTTTAAGAACCAAAAAGCATACCAAGGAATTCGATAAGTGTGTTAAGTTTAATGATTGGACTGATGAACCATCAACAATCAGTCAATTAAAGTATGTATTTTTGTTTGAGTGTGCTTAATTTTATGGTTTCCTTTCAACAAGCTATCAGTATTGTCATCTTGAATTACCTCTTTCAGCAATCAAATTCATATCAGGAGCATAAAAATATTTCTTTGAAGAGCAATAAAAAATATTTTATTGTTAAAAAAAATTGCATGATAACAAAATGGTGCATAAAATGAGGAGTCAGGGTAACAGTGATACAAGGTTTGGAGATAATAGATTTAAAGTTTATTTTGTTTGCTTAGCAGATCTTTGATGTTAAAAACTGCAACGGTTCATACAGTTCAAAACTGAAGTTCACTTTTTTAACTTTTTATATTTTATATTTAATTTACTTATATTTTACTATTTATTTTTAATATGAATATGGGCATTTCCCAACTGGCGTTACGGACGATTGGTATGAAGAAGTATTAAAAAAAAGAATGAAAACGTCTTGCTTTTAAAAAGGCTTTTTATATTTGCGTAGTAATTAATTAGCACTGTATTAAGTAAAAGCAATTACAACAAATCCTAAGGATTTTAGGATATACGCAAAAATATGAACTGGCATTACATTACAAAAAACGGAAGTGTTTTTTGATTTGGATTAAAAAAATTTGCAAAACTCTCCTAATTGGGCTTTAAATCCTAGAAGGGCTTAAGATAAAATAAGTTTATTTTCCAAGTATTCAAATTTTAAATCTTATCTGGTTTTTATTAGTTCTTGATCTGGCGTTACGTTATTGACGTTACGTTGCTTAAATTTCCATTGTGGTTTAATTGGGTATTTAAGTAATTAGGTAGTTAAGTAATTATGTAATTTTGAAATTAAAAAACAAATTAAATATATTGTCCTTTCCTTGTTTTAACCATTTTTTTCATTTTGTTTATTCAATGCCTTCATTTTTTACTAAAACAAAAAAAAAGTATAGCAGTGAGGGGACTGTCTACCGAAGCGAAAACATAAATGTAAAATATTAGTATTCCCTGGAAGACTTTGTCCTTCCACGGACCGCCTTATTGCTATATAAGAATTTTCATGCTAATTGGAAAAAATTTTATATTTTCACCACCTCAACCTTTGATTATTTCTTTCAAAATATTTTTTAGTCAGATAGCATTTTTATTTTATAATTACACCAAACTATATTATTACATTTAAATTGAATATTGTTGATATAAAAATCAAATACAGGGAGCACTATTGAATGAAAAATAATCCTCAAAAATTATATTTAATTTTTTCTTTCAATGTATATATACACGGAAAAATATAATTCATAAACTTTTAATGAAAGCTGTTCATTAAATTTTTCTTGATCATTTTATGAATAAATTCATTATTTTTAATGGTTTTTTCGTTAACTTAACGAAAATTTTCATTTAAGTTTATGAACGAGTTTACAAATTTTAATAAAGGCAATTCATAAATATTTGTTCACAGCAACTCTGAAATATGAATTTATGAATAAGTTAATGAACACTCTTCATTAAAATTGCCAAACAATCTCGTAGTCTAACGGAACATTGCTTTATTGTAGCGGTGGGTAATGAATGACACAAATTGTTCTACTTCATTGTTGTTTGTGAAAAGTAATAAGTTAAAAGTGCTTAGAAGTAAATTAAAGATTAATAAAAGTGTATTTACCAGTGATTAAAATATTTAGCGTTAATAATAAAAAATTTTTTGTGCTTTGTGCAAACAAGAATACAAAACTATATAGATATCTTTGTAGGACATATAAAAAACTGCATTTTATTTCTAAAAAGGACACGTTGCGCTGTAAATTTTGTGAACAATTGTTTGGTGATGTTAATATATATAAGAGACATCTTAAAAGAAAGCATTCTGATTTAGAGTGTTATTAATTATTGGTATTACCAACGAAGCCGATAGCATTGCTAGCACAGACGATTCAGTCAATTTTTGCTTGAAATACTTCTTAATTTTGCGAATCAATTTCTTCCTTAAATACTTTATTTTCATTTTATGTAATAAAATAAGACTTATTATTTGTCATTTTTGCTCAAGACTGTAAACATATTAATAAAATAATTAAAATGTATGAAATATATACTTTTGAATAATAAAACAATAAATTTTCATTTAAATTTATTAGGTAACGTGTGTAAATATTCCACCATTTCTTTCAAAAATTTCATAAATAAAAAATTTTCTCAAATTTCCATAACAATTTAAAAAATATTGGAATGAACTTCTTGATATACTTTAGGACCTTTTCATCAATTTTAATGAAATTTTTCATTAAATTTTTTGAACTTTTTCATTAGTTTAAAAAATTCTTCACTAAATCTCAACGAACATATTCATAAAGTTTAATGATTTTTTTCGTTTATTTTAATGATTTTATTCATTAAATTTTAATGAAATTTTTCATTAACTTATACGTTATCATTAATTTTGTTCATTAAATTTCAAGTTTATGAATACAGTTCATTAAATTTAACGAACATGTGCGTTGGTTCAAAACTAAGGAATATTTTCAGTAAAACAACGTACAAAATCACTTATTTTATGCACATTTTACGTTCCGTGTAGAGCTGAAGATAAAATAAAATAAATTCCCTTTTTTATTTATGATTTTTTGTTTAATGGGTCTTGAAGGCTCTTTTAATGCCTGCATTTGAGATCTTGCTGTAAGGAAAACAGAAAACATAGCAAGCAAAGTGCAGTTTATTTTCTGCCCCGGTTCTGACACGAGCTGCAATTTCAAACAAAAAAAAAAAAAACAATATGAAGTGCGTGTGTCATACACATTGGCAGCTTTTAGCGAAGTCAATAGTTGGCAACTGTATTTTTTTTTAAATTTGAGTGAGAAACCTTTGATTTAAATGATCCATTCACAGAAGATGACTCCTCTGAATGCCGCCAATGTGTGTGACACACGTTCTCTATTTTGTTTTCTTTTGCTTGACATTCGATGGTCGAAACACGAAATGTCACTCCTACCTATTACTTATTATACCATGGTCCCAGTCAGAGAATATGCTGGCGACATTTATAAAACTACAAATTTTTTTATGTAGGTCATGAAACTCAAATACACGCTCTTGGATATTGGCTACCAGGCGCTCAGCAAATGCAACAAGGATGGCAAAATTAAACAAGGTAGAGTTAGGGCGGAGAGCCGGTTACCGAAACTGTCAAAACGAAGTTAGCATTTCATACAAAATCTGCAGTCACTTAGAAAGATGACACATTCAGCTCTAACACTACCTTGTCTAATTCTATTATGGCAGCAAGCAACCATCAATAAGTTTATCTGTTGACAAATCGTTCCTTCATAAAGAAATCATGAAGGATATTTTTTGTTTTTGTGTTAGTGTATATGTAGATCTGTAGCTGAACTAAAATACATTTACAACAACAATTACCAAGCAAATCTACTACAACGATGAACAGAGAAGAGGAGTATCACAT